>JAFLJL010016178.1:7500-35654 GCA_018398815.1 Conus ventricosus
AAGCCCCTTCCGCCCTTATCTCCTGACACTCCAGGGTGTCAGATACAAGACCGCTAACAGTAACAGACCCTGCTGGTTGGGTGCGCGCGCACAATTTGTTTCTTCTGCTTTTCCGTCTCACGCTATTGAAGACTTTGACTCAAGCGACTTAATGCAGCAGTCAGAACTGCCGTGTGTCAACCTCGGGTGATGTTGATGGAGGAAGGACTAGCGCACAGCCCAAACACACTCACAGCTTGCTTACGATCTCATTCATATATCATGCATTCGTCACATCAAACCACTAGTAAAGTCTATAACTTTACTACACATGTTCATAGAACGAAACATCAATGCATATGGAATCAAATGAAATAAAACATTCTCTCTTTCCTGAACTTCACAAAATCATTTGTCTAAAACATCATTAACTAACCCGGGTATAAATAGATTTCTACTTTACCTGGCCAGGTGATCTTAACTATTCACGAATCACTGTCTTTTCTTTTCTTTTCTTTTTTTTCTTTTTACTGTCACTTTCACAACACGACACAACTGCTGGCACTGGTATTGATCTGCTGCCGCCTGGTCAGGTGAGACTGTTGGCACTGGCGTTGGTCTGTCGATGAAAGTGGCGCTGGCCAAGTATGAGGTCGAACCCCCGGTTCAGATAGAACAGTGACTATCAACATCGATCTGTTCTCCTTTCTTTCTTCCTGCATTAACGCATTGCACTCTCTCTCTCTCTCTTCTAGTCTGCTCTTATCAAATGGACATGGTTGCTTTTCTTTTCTTTTTTTTTTTCTTCTTCTTTCCCTCTTCATTAGTTAGCAACTTCTCTCCACATCTCTCCTAAGTCCTTCCTCTGCAGACTATCTCGTGCTAATGCCTCCACTTGGTTCTCTCCTCTCCTCCCCTCATCTCTCTCTCTTCTCTCCTCAGAGATTACACTCAGACCTCTCCTCTCTCTCTCTCTGTTCGTTCTCCCCCTCGTTCTACCGTTCTCTCCTCTCACATCTTTCTTATTCGTTCCGATCTGTCCAAAAAGGGCGAGTACCATTGGTCAGTATTTTTACCCCTGACACCCGAAGTTAGCTCCCTCTAATTCCATTGGATATTCAAATCATGACAGTCACGCCGACACGCCTTACTCTCTGTGGTGGTCAATTGGTCATTTAATTGATTAGCTAGATTTCACCCCCACCACACACTACCTTCCCCCCTTCCCTACTTAACTGGCGCCGTGTGGCTTAAGTCGTGGGCACTGGTCACTCTAAATTGGCTAGCTGAGTCTGGGTAGGCGCCACGACGTCTAACTAACAATGACGCTGGTTCCACAAATTGGCCAGATGAGCCTGAGCCAGGCGCTACGACTCGTCTCGCTAGACATCGAGGCGTCGGTCAAAACGGCTTAGTCTGTCTGGGTGGGTCGGACCGTCTCCGTGAAGCCTCTCCACTAAGCTTAATTGGCCGGATCCGAACCATGGGCCCGTCTATGTGGCGCCTAGAATGTTTGAGTTCAAGCTATGCCCGAACAAATGGCTGGCGACTCCACGATTTGGGGTTTGTTTCATTTTTGTCCGTGACAATTTCCCCTTGCAAAAGACCATGCTCCGCATTGTCCCCAAAACAACGGTACAAAAAGGACAACAACCGAATTTGCTGACACACAGTACCGTGCAAAGTTTGAAAAATACTTTACAACCAACGGTTTATAAATTATAAATATATCATTAGTGGATACCACTCCAAATGAGTTATCATTGACGTGCGCTCTTGCGTTATTTCAACTCATTTTATAACGACCTCTGTGCGGCACTTATGCAATTTCCCCCTCCCTGCGGATTTGCCACATCTTCTCTTCACATTTCTATGAAAAGCACAATATAAATGTCCGATCCATGAACTTCGCTGAGGAATCTCCATCCTCACTTATTGCAAATAATGCATCACTACAAAAAGCGACTGTATGCTCCAGCATAACTACATCCACTTTAACAAGTCTCACAAAGAAAATATGACAAGTCTCACACACAAAAAAATATGAAAACCCTAGCCAACTGGGGATGAACCCATATCCCAAACAACATAACTGTAATCAACAACATATTATCAACAAAGCACCCCGGATTGACTGACTTCCTCTGAGTTTTCAGCTTGCTAGATACGCGACTTAAAAGTCAGCTCCGACATTCTGTCGACCTGGGATGTATGCACTCGATACCCGTAGGGCTGCAGTGCCATTGCCCCAAAGCAGAACCCCTGCTGTTTTTCAGCTGTGCCTCCCGCGGAATTTGAGTGGTTGGTGATCAGTCTCTATCACGAACTCTTTCCCATACAGTATTTGTGGAACTTCTGCACGGCCACACGACAGCTAAACACTCCTTCTCCACCGTTGCGTACCTTCTTCACACTTTGTCAATTCCTGCTAGCATTTCCTCACAGGGAACTCGACCCTTCATGCTCCTGTAACAATACTGCACCTATCCCACCCCCTGATGCATCTGTCCGCAACAAAATGGTTTGGACATAATCTGGTAGCTCAAGATGGGACGGGAACTAGTCTTTCCGCACCGTCTGCAGTGCTTGCTCTGCAGCGTCTGACCATTCGACCACTGCCGGTTTCCCTGCCTTGACCAAATCACTGAGAGGACTCGTGATTGCTGCGAAATTGGGAACAAACTCCCTATAGAACCCAATAAAACCTAGCAGACTCCTGACTTCTGTTTTGGTCTTTGGTCTCTCTGAATTCATCATCTTCTCCACCTTTCCCCTTTCTGGCTGCTTTGTGTCGCCTCCAACAACAAAAACCTAGAACTCCTACTGTCTAGCCCTTCATACAGTGACACATCCCTGTATGACTCTTCTGGAAACTTAGGCAACAAAATCTCCCCTTCTTCTGCTGGGTCTCTTTCACCTCATCAATGATTGCTGCTGCGCCTATGTGCTGAGTCTCACGCTGAATATATTTTGCGGAGGAAATTTGCATGGAAAAGTTTTGGTTTCCCATTCACATCAATTCGGTAATCCCGACCGACCCTTTCAGTGATGGTGAATGGTCCTTTCCAATGCATCAGCAGCTTGTTGTGACCCGTGGGAAGCAGTACCAGGACTTGATCTCCCACCTTGAGGGATTGCTTCCTCACCTTCCTGTCATATTGCTTCTTCTGCATGACCCTAGCCTCCTGCAAGCTTTCCCTTGCAACCTTACATGTCTCATACCTGTGCCCACCTTTGGAACAGGGCGAGATTGGGCCAGTCAGATCAACGGCCACTCTCCTGAATGGTGTGTCAATTAAAGGGGGATGTTTAAGAGGCGCCTTCCTCTTCACCCCTCTTGTGGCTGACCTTTGACACACATCACATGACATGCAGAACCGCTTTATGTCTGCCATTGCCCCTGGCCAATGAAAATCATCAAAGACTCGGTCAGCCATTTTACCGGTGCCGAGATGACTCGCCATGAGCGACTCGTGACCCACTGACATGACAGTGTCACGATAACATGCTGGTACCTCTAACTGAGTGGTCACCTTACCTGTCTTCCCCTTGGTGAACACTCGGTACAACAGCCCGCCTTTCACAAGAAATTCTGTCTCACCTCCTCTAACCTCCTGTTTCTCTCCACCTCTTGCCAACTCCCAAGACTTCACGAGCGAAGGGTCTTGTTCCTGTGCAGCCCTAAACTCATCAGGCGACACATCTATGCCCGACTTCCTTCCTGGAACAACTAACGGTTTAACAACCTTTTCCTCCTTCTTGCTCCGTGTTTGAACTGCTGCCCCTGTAGCAGTCAACAACTCAGGATCCCCTGAATCCTTTGCACCTGGAATATTTCCAATGATCAAATCATGAAGGGGTTTCTCCATCACCAACGCAGACAACTCGCCTGAGAAGTAAGGGGTACGTACTTCTATCTTAGCAACTGGAAACTCCCTCACAGTGCCATCGATTAGAGTACAGGTCTGGATTTGCCCTGTCAAATCCCCTTTCTCGACCAGCGTTGTTCGTACTACCCCGCATGAACAACCAGTGTCTCGTAACACTTTCACCCTCTGCTGGCCAATCCACCCTTCTTCCACTGGTAACGAACCACTCAGCCTAGTGCCCTCTATCCCTGACACTGACTGCTGTCCAGTGCTAGCCATAAGCTGCACTCCACCCTCTTCAGACTGAATCCCTTTTGGTTCCACTGCAGGTCGTTTCCCTTGACGACCCTTATCCACCTCTTGCAAGGCTGCTGCCTTCTGGAACCTCATGCGACAATCCCTCGCCACATGTCCCTTCTTGTGACAAATGAAACACCTAATGTCCCTTTGCCCTTCCTTCTGCCCCACCACTGGGTTTGCAGACTTTGCAGAAAACTCTCCTGGTCTCCTTGCACTCTTCTCACCTGTGCCTAGCACCTGTTTCTCCTGCACCTTCGTGCCCAAACGTGCCTCTCTATACACCTCTGCGAACTTCAACAACTCCCCTGCTGTCTCTGGCTGTCTCTCTTTCAAATGTATAGTTAACTCAGGGCCGCAACCTGACAAAATCTGTTCCTTCATAACTAGCTCTTTCAATTCGGCGAACTCCTTTTTCGTACCACTCAACTCTAACCATTTCTCAAAATAGTGATCTAGACGTGCACCAAACTGAGTGTACGTTTCCCTGCTTGCAATCTAGCTGAACGAAATTTCTTTCTGAATCCTTCCTCTGTGAGGTCAAATCCCTTCATTAAAGACTCCTTCACAGCACCAAAATCAGACTGTTGTTCTGCTGGTAACGCAGTGAAAATCTGCAACGCCTTACCCGTCAATAGCGCTGACAAAATGACTGCCCACTCTTCTGGAGGCCAACCCTGACTGGTCGCAAACGTTTCGAAACGACTGATGTATGCATCAATCGAATCGGTTCCTTCAGAGAATTTTGGCAACTTGGGTCGGGGAGCATAGCTGCGCACAGAGTCACTGGAAAGTGAGCTACCATCCTCGGTGGTCTCCCTTTGTATTCTCACTTTCTCCAACTCTAATTGAACCTTTAATCTTTCTGTTTCCTGCGCTTCCCTTATTCTTTCTGTTTCCTGCGCTTCCCTTATTCTTTCTGTTTCCTGCTTCATTCTTTCTGTTTCCTGCGCTTCCCTTATTCTTTCTGTTTCCTGCTTCATTCTTTCTGTTTCCTGCGTTTCGCTAGCTTTAACCCTTTCCTGCTCTGCTATTTCTACAGCGACACGTCGTCTTTCCGCTCGTTCATCTCTTTCCATCTTTTGTTGGTTCTCAACGAATGCTCGCAACTCTTCTCCCGAATAACCTAAATCACGAGCGACGCTCACGAGTTGTTCAATAGGGGTGTTCTTTTCTTCCGCCATTATATCTTCTTTTTTTTTTTTTTTTTTGAACAAGATTTTATAACTACGACAGCCAAACTGGTGGTTACCGACACGAGTGACGTAATAGCACAATCCTATGAATGATAATATTAGCTTGGGACAACGTAGTTAGTTTTTATAAGACGCCCAGCGCCTGACCCAACTATGAGAGCGAATTATAGGCAATCTGTGCGAAATAAGTACTCTGGGGCTGAAATGCCAAGCCTAGTATTAACTATCTTGGAGGCAATGCCAAGCCTAGTATTTAACTATCTTGGGAACATACAGTAAGACAACCCCTTGTCTTAGGATTACAATACTTGAATCCCACCCAGCTTCCTCTCTGAGAAGTTGAACAATTATAATAAATGGGCCAGAATATCCTGGCAGGCTCGCCAATAAATTGTCAACCTCGGGTGATGTTGATGGAGGAAGGACTAGCGCACAGCCCAAACACACTCACAGCTTGCTTACGATCTCATTCATATATCATGCATTCGTCACATCAAACCACTAGTAAAGTCTATAACTTTACTACACATGTTCATAGAACGAAACATCAATGCATATGGAATCAAATGAAATAAAACATTCTCTCTTTCCTGAACTTCACAAAATCATTTGTCTAAAACATCATTAACTAACCCGGGTATAAATAGATTTCTACTTTACCTGGCCAGGTGATCTTAACTATTCACGAATCACTGTCTTTTCTTTTCTTTTCTTTTTTTTCTTTTTACTGTCACTTTCACAACACGACACAACTGCTGGCACTGGTATTGATCTGCTGCCGCCTGGTCAGGTGAGACTGTTGGCACTGGCGTTGGTCTGTCGATGAAAGTGGCGCTGGCCAAGTATGAGGTCGAACCCCGGTTCAGATAGAACAGTGACTATCAACATCGATCTGTTCTCCTTTCTTTCTTCCTGCATTAACGCATTGCACTCTCTCTCTCTCTCTTCTAGTCTGCTCTTATCAAATGGACATGGTTGCATTTCTTTTCTTTTTTTTTTTCTTCTTTCTTTCCCTCTTCATTAGTTAGCAACTTCCTCCACATCTCTCCTAAGTCCTTCCTCTGCAGACTATCTCGTGCTAATGCCTCCACTTGGTTCTCTCCTCTCCTCCCCTCATCTCTCTCTCTTCTCTCCTCAGAGATTACACTCAGACCTCTCCTCTCTCTCTCTCTGTTCGTTCTCCCCTCGTTCTACCGTTCTCTCCCTCTCACATCTTTCTTATTCGTTCCGATCTGTCCAAAAAGGGCGAGTACCATTGTCAGTATTTTTACCCTGACACCCGAAGTTAGCTCCCTCTAATTCCATTGGATATTCAAATCATGACAGTCACGCCGACACGCCTTACTCTCTGTGGTGGTCAATTGGTCATTTAATTGATTAGCTAGATTTCACCCCCACCACACACTACCTTCCCCCTTCCCTACTTAACTGGCGCCGTGTGGCTTAAGTCGTGGGCACTGGTCACTCTAAATTGGCTAGCTGAGTCTGGGTAGGCGCCACGACGTCTAACTAACAATGACGCTGGTTCCACAAATTGGCCAGATGAGCCTGAGCCAGGCGCTACGACTCGTCTCGCTAGACATCGAGGCGTCGGTCAAAACGGCTTAGTCTGTCTGGGTGGGTCGGACCCTCTCCGTGAAGCCTCTCCACTAAGCTTAATTGGCCGGATCCGAACCATGGGCCCGTCTATGTGGCGCCTAGAATGTTTGAGTTAAAGCTTATGTCCGAACAAATTGGCTGGCGACTCCACGAGTTGGGTTGTTTCATTTTTGTCCGTGACACCGTGTATCACTGGTAGATCGATGGTCCTAACGATCTCCTCATCTACTAACTGGTGCACATTTATTAGTACCTCCTTAGCATTATTACAAGTACACCAGGGGTATTTACTCTTGTGCGCCATTGCGCGTCGCTCTCGACGATCGATCCCTTCCCGGTCAATCGATCCACCATCTTCGATTGTGCCACGCCGGTTGCCGTCTCCGCCATGTTGCCTGACCTCACACACCTTGTTTGGCGGTACGCGGCTTCCCCGGGCTCATTTTCCTGTACCTTATTTATCATTGTTACAGGTATAGAGAGTGTCTTGCGATCTCTTGATCTACCAACTTGTGCACACTTATTAGTACCCCATTAGTAACATTATGGGTTCCTCATTTTTCATTACTACTGGTAGATCATGTGTCTCTACGATCTCTTGGTCTACCAACGTGTGAACATTTATTACTACCCCATGTATCATTGTTACAAGGTAGATCGAGAGTCTTTGGCCTGCCGTCCAAGCAAGATCAGTCTTGTGCTCTGTCTCGCCTTTTCTTTGCTGTGTTGTTGTCTTTGCTATATTAACCCTTTGCCCCTTGGACCGTCTGAGTGCTTACTAGTATCAAAATCTTAAGGGAAGGTAAGTAACTCCGTAAATTGGATGTACTGATGTTAAATAAAAAATCAGAAAAAATACAAACCTTGGTCATAAATATGTTTTATTTGCTCCAAAATTAAGTTAACATTTTGAAGTAAAGTTCCACATGCATCAAAGCTTATATCTTTGTTGATAAAATGGTGTAAAAAAATTATGCTAAGTTCAACACTACTGACCGAACTGCATGAAACGCCATCCGCGGCCATCGTAATCGGCATAGTTGATGTTAAGATTTTCGCTGAGATCGCCTCCATCAGCCACCAAAATCGACATCGGACTCCTCTCCTTTCACTATTCTTCTAATTTAAAGCCAGTAAATAGCTCCTCATCACTGTCACTGCCACCAAAAATGTTCGCCAACATCTCCACAGTTTCGTCGTCCATCTTGCCGAAGCGAAAATCTCGGTCACAAACTTGCTCTCAACTTCAAAAAATCACTGCGACCGAAGTCCTCCATGAAAAATGCGCTGTTTGGACTGGAAGGAAGTTGGAAACCGGAACTACGTCACTGTATAACGCCGCAAAGCATTGTGGGAAAAATTCGTCTGCTAGGGGCAGCCAAACGGCATCAGTGTATTTCGGGCCACAGCGGGCGTTACAAGGATACGAAAGGCATCGCGTTTCGGGCCACAGCGGGCGTTACAAGGGGCAGAGGGTTAAGAGAGCCTTGTGTTTGCTTCTTTGCTTGTTTTGTTGTTTTATTTATTCCATCACATGTTTCTCGCGTTTGTGCTTTCTTCTCGGCACTCGCGATTTCATCTTCATTTACCGCTCTCCCAGTGCCCCTCACGAGGTGGTTCGAGCTCTTTTTCTATCCCTCGATCCACCTCTTTGTCTCCTCTTTGCGATCGTGCGTTCCGGATTGTCTCGCCACCAGTGCCCAACATGGTGAAGGACATTAACGGGTCGAGCCGCTCCTCTGTTCGGGAGTCGCTCTCTTGCCCCGGAGGACCCGCGTGTCGATTCCAGGGGACAATCCGCTCGCACCTATGATGAGCGTACGGCCGGTGTGGAGGAGGGTTCCGCGCAGGGACGCGCGACCATCGTTACGATACCTCCTCTGCCCGTCCGGCGGACACACGATCGTTGCGTTCGGAAGCGAACAGGCAATCGGCCGTTATTGCCAACTGTTTTTCTTTCGACACTGTAGAAATCCAAAGGCAAGGCTCCCCTGAAAGGACCTGCCCGTTCAAAATCTTCCCGCTCCATGGCCAAATCGCCTGTTCGCCTTCGGTTCGCACACAGAGACTCTCTCCTATCTGGCTGCGTCCCGCAACCCTCGGCCCCCGGGGAACCTTACCGAGGCGCGGACCGGCACGGGTGATGCCCTCACGGCCGGAATCACCGCCCGTCACTCGATCAGATGAGACTCGTGGCGTTAGCTTGCCCCCCACTACCGTCACGCTGTCCCATCACGCTCTCCCCAACCGTGTCCGAGTGCAGCCACCACTCGGACACGAGGAGCGTCATCACTCCGGTGGAGGAGTTGTGGGCAGTCTTTGGTGGGTCTCCCCCACTGACCACAACTCCGGGTCAGGGACGCAGGCATCGACTAGGTCGGATCTGCGCCCTCACCCCCGACGGTCGCACCACCCGATCGACTGTCGCACTTTCCCCTAGGGATACAGGACGTTGGGGAGCGGACTTCTTTCGCTCCCCTATTGGGCAACGTCCGCAGTCCCGTTCCTCCGGGGGGGGGATCGACCAGCGGGACTAGGGGTAACCTTTTGTCCCTTGAGGTGGACTCGTCACCGCAGCCTTCCCAGTCCTCTTCCATGCGGCCAGGGGGCTCGGCTACCATGCCACCCACCGGCCACCCTGCCATGCAGGGGGCCGGCATGGACCGCACCCGGAGACGCAGGAGGCAGTGCTCTCCCCGGGGCGGGTACGAGACAGCTCGCCTTCTCGCTACCCACCCCATGGTGCCCCAGGTTACCCGGGTCCCCGAGGAAACCCTGCCCCAGGGCCGCCACAGCCCTGCGTACTCCCCGGGGACCGGTGGCTCCATGCCCCCGAGAGGAACCAGTGGCTTAGGGCTGACACCCATTCTGACTCCATCTCCGGGCGCATGTGGCATCCGGCTTCTTTCAGTCTGGATCGACCTGGGTCCCCCTCCCTCTCGGGCGCTGTCCGATCGGCGATCCCCTAGTCTGCCTGCCGAGTATGGAGCCACCAGGGACCCGTCCTCGTATTCCCCCACTACCCAACGAGGGCGGGACTCCCACGCACCCCTGTCCTGGCCCCCTGAAGGTGGATCTGAACATCCCCTTCAGGAACACTGACCCACAGCCTGAGGACAGGGTTGAGGGCTCCCTCCCCCAGTCTGGTGACTTTTCCATCTTGGAAAGCTGGCGCCCAGATCTTGTTGTTAAGGAATCCCCTCCCTCTGACAACATTTTCTCCTTTAGCCATTACGCCGGGTTCCCCCCTGCCCAGCGATCACGGCCAAGGATAGTCGCCCCCCAGACCCTCATCCTCTGGTGGGACAGATCGGCATCTTTCGCCAGGGGTGCACAGGCCGTCCCTCCGCCGGGGATTGACTTCTTGTCAGCCCCTAACGCGGCTCCAGTAGGAGTTTTCCTCAAGGACTACGGCAGGGTCACCACGTCTTCTCCCTCTTCTCTGCCAATCCAGTCACCAGGGATATTTGCCATTTCCCCCGCCGACTGCCGGCTCACTCCCAACCTTACCCCTCCCACAGACGGCACTGCCTCTGTGTCTTCAGACGCTGACGACACTGAGACAGACTCTAGCCTGTTTGGCGACCCCCTGATGCGCTTTCTTTATCACAAGATATCGCATCACTTTTCGGCTGCGGCGGACAGCGCAGCCAGGAGTCACTTTAATTGCCTGTTGGCAGTGAGAGATGCTGTACTATCACAGGCCAATCTCTCAGGCCGTGCTGTCACGGTCCCAACCTCTCCCAGGCGCTCAAGTCGGCCTTGCGGTGCATCCCTGGGCAGGACCAGTCGCTGTTCGGCGGCTATTCGACTGCGACACCAGGAGACTGACTCCCGCTCAAACCCTATCCCAGGCAGTCACCTGCCCACACCGCACGGCCCGCCAAACGCCCTAATATCCCCTCTCGGCCAGCAGACACGGTCCCGGAGGTAACTGGGGGAGTCGCCCATGGGGACTCCATCCATATACTCCTATTTCAAGACGCTACCTACGTCTCGTCTGCAAGATCGGGGTTCCAGTAGAACTGGAAGCAGTCTGTACTTGCACTGAAATCTGCTCGCAATGGTTCCGACAAACGGCCCTAGCCTAGCAGACGACGCTCGCCTTGAAGTATTGATTTTTCTCAAGGTCTCGTCCTAGTTTCCCATAGTCTCGTTTCGCGTGAAGACGCGATACTTGCTTCCGCCATTTTCCCCGTCGGTGCTCAAGGCAATCGATATGTCAGGAAAGTGTGCATTTCAGGACCTGGGTCAAGGTAAGCAGAACTGGTTGCTAAGGATCCCCAAAACAACATTATGTTCTATGTTCAGTGTGCAAAAGATCGCCTCATTTGGCATCTATGGGCTCGAAAACAACACACTCATGCTGACTATGGCCACACAAGCGCATGGCTCAGTATCTTTTTAACACGCGCGTTCGTGTTCCAGTCTTTTCAAGCGGACGGGTAGGGAGAGTGACACTAGTTCAACCTCTACACTACCCCTCCAACTCGGGCCTCCCCCTTTTGAGAACCCTCATATCTCGGGAGTGTGGACGCACAGTGCGGGACGCTAAGTCGGCCCGTCTCCACATCAACGTTCCGAAGTGGAAGCGGGCAGGCTTGCCCTACCCCACTCCCAACCCCAGGTCTCGCACCGACTTGTTCTCCTCCCCTGGACAACACTTCGGTGCCTTGTTATGTCAAAAAAAGGGGGGGGGGGGGGGAGGGGGCTCGCTCCCTCAGCCTCTCCCCTCCGAATCGAGGCCCCCTTCTCTGTTGCCATGTGGGGATTCACCCTCTGTGCGACACGCATAGCGGGGCCCCTCCTCCTCACTGAAGGGACCCTCAGCAGGCAACCCTCAGCCCAGTGGGGAACAGTGTTCAGGCCAAGGGTCGCTCCCCCCGCCCCCCCTCTCTGGCCTCATAACATACGCCTTCCCTCCATTTCCAATCCCCACAGGGTGAGCCCTTTTTCAAGGGGAGAGATGGCCTCCTGGGCTCAACTCTCTCCTCATTCTGGCCTTCCAATTTTCAGATAGGTAGTTCCTATCTCTCCTATCTTCTTGGTTTGGCTCTCGCTGGCTCCATTCGGGCTACTGGGAACCCCTTGCCCAGGCTCTCCTCCCAGTCCTCTCTAGATGCTTCCAAGATGGGCAGATCAGCCTACGCCCAGACGTGTGAGGATCTCCCCGTCTTATCTCCCCGGGTCCATGAGGGCAGGGCGCTGGCCACTTCCACAGCAATCCACGCTGTCCTCTTGCACCACATCCTGGAGGCAGCCTACTGGCATCCGGAAAATCCCTTCATAAGCCTTTACTTAGGATGTCCGCATGACCAGGGGTGATGGTTCTAGGACTTCTTTTGCGGCTAACGCAGCCGTATCTATTCCTCTGCTAACCCCAAGAACCATTAGGGCACTAAGCCCTCCTCCGATTTCTTTTTAATTCTGCTATGGTCTGACATGGTACAGTATATGACGCCAAAATGGGGAGTTTGTATTATACTCCCTGTTTGGCTAGTATACTTACCATGTCAGACTCTAATGCCCACCCTACCTTCCCCGCTAGCGCTATGGTTCTCGGGGTTACCTTGCGCATAGGCCTCGTTGAATGAGGAACAGGAAGTTTACACCGGCTTCTTCCCTGGCGGAAGTAGTGTGGGCGTCATGTGATGGTCTTATTACGCATTAGCCACAAAAAATCTCGGCCTGGCAGAGCTGACTAACTGCGTGAATGCTATGGTCTGACATGGTAAGTATACTAGCCAAACAGGGAGTATAATACAAACTCCCCATATTTCTGATTTATTACAGAAATTTACCACCCCAATATTTGTTTTCTCTCCTTCCAAAAAAACACAAACACAGGTGACCTAACTCAGAATCATTTATCACCTGCACTAATCAATTCTGAATGTATTTTCTAGGTGTCTTTTTAATGCATATTATCAATTCTTTACTTCATTATATGCTGATATACTATTCACCTGAGCTTATGAATGCTATGTGTATGATGTAACATTTCTTTAATGTACATTCTTTAATTTTTAACTGTCTACATTTTGATTCTAAGTTGGTTTTAGTTTTCATTATGAATGCACAATATGAGACATAAACTCTTTACAGCAGACTCATGAAAATCTTGTTCAGAGATGTCCCACCTGACATGATCTTTGAATTTCTGAAAGACATCAACATTTTTCATCTGATATAAGATTTTACGGAAGAAAGAATTTCAAAGAAGCTTCAGATTCGTTTTTAGAAGGTGTATTTTTAAGAGATGTGTGAATGGTGTTTAAAAAAAAAAAAATTTTATGGCTTGTGAGTTGACGTCAACATGGTGACAGCCCTGATATGGCCCTTTGCGGTCAGCTGGGCTATAAGCCACCTTACCTTACCTTACCTTTCATTATGAAGTGAGCAAATGTGCGTTGTGTAGTAATTTATCTCTTCCCCCCCTCCCCCCTCCTAAAAGAAGGGAAAAATAAAGATTGTAGGGAAACAAGAACCTCGCCATGGACGGTCCCAAGCCCGGCTGAGAAAGAGAGAGGGTTGGGCGTAGGGTTAGCTTCCCTACCCTGTGAAAACAAGCTAGCTACAGAAACGCCAACAAGGAAATCACAGAACACTGCGGCCCTGGGAGAGGATGCACCTTCAGCGAAAGGACCTATGACAACTGGAACCAGCTGGAGAGAATCGCCCTGGACCGCAGTGCCTGGAGGACCCTTGTTGGCGGCCTATGCCCCAGAAGGGGTTGTAGGCGTAAGTAAGTAAGGGAAACAAGGGAAATATGATGACAAAATGCAACACACACACACACACACACGCACACACACACACACACACACACACACACACACACACACACTCCAACGCACTGAACTGTCAACAAAAAATATAAAAGAACCTGAAAAAAGAAAACGTACATATGATGACAACAATGACAAAGCAGAAAAAGAGGAGGAAAGAAGAAGAAGAAGAAGAAGAAGAAGACGAAGACGAAGATGAAGGAGAAGAAGAACAAAAAGAAGAAGAAGAAGAAGAAGAAAAAGAGGAAGAGGAGGAGGAGGAGGAGGAGAGAAGTCGAGGACGAAGAAGTAGAACATGAACAAGAAAAACAAGAAGAACAAAAAGGAGAACAAGATGATGACGACGAGGAAGATGATGATGAAAGAAAAGAAGCAACTGCAACAAGCACGAACAGGAGATGAAAGCGAAGTGATGGAAAAGGGCAAGAACTGCGCTAAGAAAAACACGGCAACAGGACGAGTAGAACTCAACAACAGCCATACAGCACACAAACACACATATGTTGGACTAATTGTGGTCCATCCAGTTCATGCCCAATGAACGTATAGAATGTCTGATTTCCCTTTGGAAAAAAAAAAAAAAGGGGGGGGGGGGGAAAGAAGTAATGTATCTCTTATTTCATTTCTTTCTAGTTCACTGTTGTCAACTTTCCATAGCAGAGCACAGTCAACTGCTCTTAGACTGAAGAGCAGCTCTGTGTGTCCCCACTATTGCAATCATTCGCTGCAGGCAACTGCCACATGTCACTGCTGATGATGACACTGAGCCAGTACATCAGACGGATTATCTTCAAACAGGTGTTCACCAAGTTCTGTACTTTGTTAGTGGTCACTGCTCCTGGCCCTCGTCTCATGGACTACAACTTGTGTGTGTGTTTAGTCATGGTCAGTCATGGATGCAAGACAGGTCTTTCTGTGAAGATTTTTTTTCCACATTTTCCTTTCTCTATACTAGATAAACCTCCTGGCAAAGGCTTACTTCATTTACCCCTAGCCCTTTTTTCTGCCAATCTGCCTAAGACTATAAACCGAGGTCTAGTCTGTGTCACATGCACTAAAGATCATACACGGACTCTAAAGATCCCGATGCTCATGTCCTAAGACGGGTGAGTACCGGCTACACGGAAATACACAATGCATGCAACCTGTGTGCCAGAATAGTCTACTTGAAGACTGTGAGCACGGGGCAGGTTAAACATCCCATCTGGAAGAAGAAGAAGAAGAAGTGCCTCACTTAACCTTTTTTCTGCCAATCTGCCTAAGTGCCTCACTTAACCCTTTTTCTGCCAATCTGCCTAAGTGCCTCACTTAACCCTTTTTCTGCCAATCTGCCTAAGTGCCTCACTTAACCCTTTTTTCTGCCAATCTGCCTAAGTGCCTCACTTAACCTTTTTTCTGCCAATCTGCCTAAGTGCCTCACTTAACCCTTTTTCTGCCAATCTGCCTAAGTGCCTCACTTAACCCTTTTTCTGCCAATCTGCCTAAGTGCCTCACTTAACCCTTTTTCTGCCAATCTGCTTGCTGACTGCAAGTCTACCTGCCTGCAGTTCATCACTATGTCAGACTGACTGGACACAGCCAGCTGTATTATGAGTTGCTTCATTATATCAACTGTGTCTGAAAAACCAATCCATTACTTTTCATAACTTTTCCTGCCTAAGGTTGTAAACTCTATTATCTTTTTAAAACACATTTCATGGTTCTAAACTGGTTTTGTCAGCCACTGACTCAGCAATCAAATTGCTGAGAAAACTCAGAAAAACTGGGTCACCTGGAAAACATGAAAAAAAAGGGGTACACTCACCAACAATCAACTCTAAATAACCTGATGAAGCACCAAGAATCACATGACCAAGTATCTTCTTCCTACCTTTAATGAAAGAGAGCACAGGGGGTGTAAAAGTTAGGACCCCCTTCTGGACAACGATTGTTGCCTTCGGCAGTGTCAGTACAGTCAGAAAAAGCAGCATGCAACAAGACGTTCATTGCCGGATGGCTGTGAAGAGTGTTAAAAACACAACTTTTATGACTTTCTGGAGACTGTTACTGCTAGTTTCCACTGGATCACAACATTGCATGCAGAGAAAAGGAGCCTGGCTTTGGCTGTATGCGCTGTCACTGCTTGTGTACAAGCTGAGTCCCCAAACTTCGTTAATTTGTTCTTGTGTTGTGCAGTGCAATGTGGAGACTGTCTCCACATGTGGGTAACCTTTTACCACCACCAGACTTGTTTTCCTGAGAGGGAGTTGGATCCTCTGAAGGCACTCTCTGGCTGCCCATCCTGCAAGGTAATGGAGGAGACCAGAAAGGCCCTCAATAACTTACTTGTTCAGGTCAGAGTGCAGAGTCAAGTCATGTTCAAAGTCTGGCTGACCACAGAGGTCACATCAAGGCCATATATGCTGTGGAATGCTAACAACAACAGAAAAATGGGCAGAAGGGCCTAATTAAAAAAACAAGATGCAAAGCATATAAACGTACTCCCAGTTTATCCTGAATACGCGTGAGATATTCCATAAAGAGGAAAAACCGTCTTGGACTGGTGTAACCGTTAGTAATGGCTATTCTGGTAAACATCGGCCATCGTCTGTGACCTATAATGAACATACCTACAAATTTTCAGAAATATCGGCCACATACTTTCTGAGATATTCCATAAAGAAGAAAAAACGTTACAGGCCATTACAGCCGTTAGTAATGCCACAACGGTAAACTAAAACATTGGGCATCATCCGTGACCCATAATGAACATACATGCTAATTTTCACAAAGATCAGCCAAGTACATTCTGAGATATTCTATAAAGAAGAAAAATTGTACAGGCCGTTACAGCTGTTAGTAACGGTATAACGGTAAACTAAAACATCGGGCATCATCCGTAACCCATAGTGAACATACTTGCTAATGTTCACAAATATCAGCCAAGTACTTACTGAGATATTCCATGAAGAAAAACAACCGTTACATGCCGTTACAGCCATTAGTAACGGCTATAACAGTAAACTAAACATCGGGCATTATTCGTGACCCATAATGAACATACCTGCTAATGTTAACAAAGATCAGCCAAGTACTTTCTGAGATATTCCATGAAGAAGTAAAAGCGTTACAGGCCGTTACAGCCGTTAGTGACGGTATATATGGTAAACTAAAACATCGGGCATTATCCGTGACCCATAATGAACATACCTACAAATTTTCAGAAAGATCGGCCATGTACTTTTTGAGATATTCTATAAAGAAGAAAAAACGTTACAGGCCATTACAGCCCTTAGTAACGGCTGTAACGGTAAACTAAAACATCGGGCATCATCCCTGACCCATAATGAACATACCTACAAATTTTCAGAAAGATCGGCCAAGTACTTTTTGAGATATTCTATAAAGAAGAAAAATCGTTACACAGACCTGTTTACCCCTCTATCCCCTTGACCAGTAGATTAGGTGTAGCAAACCAGTAGATTTGGTCTCAAAACAGTAGATTTCCCCTCGCACGTTAAAACCAATAACAAATATAATATGACTGTGGAAAAACACATTTCTGCGACAGCTTTAGAATATATATCTCACTTACCCTTTGTTGTGTGTGTGCTCAACATGATGAAGAAACACAGGAAAACGTCACTCTATCATAGAGTTCTGCAGGCAGCACTTTTTATTGTTAATGTTCAGTTACACCACACAGGGAGAGCAACCAGCACTTTTCCACTAACTTCATACAGTTCTGCATGATGCCTACACACAGGGAGAGCAGCCAGCACAGTTTGTCACTAACTTCATACAGCTCTGCATGATGACTACACACAGGGAGAGCAGCCAGCACAGTTTGTCACTAACTTCATACAGCTCTGCATGATGCCTACACACAGGGAGAGCAGCCAGCACAGTTTGTCACTAACTAGATACAGTTCTGCATGGTGACTACACACAGGGAGAGCAAATAGCACTTTTCACTAACTTAAAAATAGTTCTGCATGATGAATATACAGTACATGGCTTGCTGTCTTTTCATTTTAGGTTAGTCTAGTGGTGCTTAAGACTTTGCGTGTAAGCACTTCTTAACCTGCGCACGGATTCAGAGGACATGTCCCTGACAGCCTCGACAGGTTCCCTGGGATCTGATTTGACCACCAGTAAACTCTCCAGGGTAACATCTGAAAGGGAGGCCCGCTGGCTAGTCCTGTTCTTCTTGACACATGAGAAGACACGCTCACAGTGAGCGCTGCCATGAGGAATAGTCAAGATACCTCTCATCACAAGAGACAATTCTGACAGAAGCCCTTCATCCAGTTCCCCAATCTTCTTCCATGTGGAATCAATCCCATCAGCATCCCCTTCAGTCACACATTGCCTTATATCAGTACACTGATATGTGATGAACTGTTCAATGACTGTGTCAGCTGTGACACCTCCTATCACTCGACACAGTGTTGCTTCTGCCTTTGTGATGTCATCTTCCAACTTTCCTTTGGCGTCGTCTTTGGTCACGGCAGCCGTAAAAAAGTTCGTAATCTGTGGGCCGGAACTGCGCGCGCAACACTTATGAGACTCACAGTTGACATGCCTTTTTATGTCGTGTTGTCCGCCATGCGAGATACCAGAGCATACTATAATGTAGTATGCTCTGGAGATACTGAAGTGAAGTTTGCACTTGGTGCAGAAGGCGAACTCTGCTCCTTTACTTGATGATATAATGTCCGGGAAGTCTGTCTGGTACTGCAGCTTGAACTTTTGAAAATATTTCTTCTTCTTCTTCTTAACCGCATCAATCACACGGGAATCACAGTCTGAGTCGCCGCCGCTTTCATCAGTTTCATGAGCACGCTTTTCTCAATCGCCGCCATTTTCACTGCGCAGAAGTGGTAGCGTTCAGCTGCATCAACTTCCCGCCCGCGACGACTATGGCGGACGCGTAACTCATCACCGCACACGCGCGAGAGAACAGGTAACTTGGCGGGCGCCACGACAGTGAACTGTATGTTGATAAAATTTGGATCGGAAATCTGCCGAAGTGGTTTCGGTGAGCAACGGGAGAAAGCGCGTTTCGCGATCGGGAGATTTGAAGTCGAGCGGGAGGACCGTATAACAACGTCTGAACTCGGGAGAATCTCCCGGTGAGGTCGGGAGGTAAACATGTCTGGTTACAGGCCATTACAGCCGTTAGTAACGACTATAACGAGGTAAATTAAAACATCGGGCATCATCAGTGACCATAATGAACATACTGCTAATTTTCACAAAGATCGGCCAAGTACTTTCGGAGATATTCCATAAAGAAGAACAAGCGTGACAGGCCGTTACAGCCGTTAGTAACGGTTGTAACGGTAAACTAAAACATTGGGCATCATCCTGACCCATAATGAACATACCTACAAATTTTCAGAAAGATCGGCCAAGTACTTTTTTAGATATTCCATAAAGAAGAAAAGCCGTTACAGGCTGTTACAACCGTTAGTAACGGCTGTAACGGGGTGGGTAAACTAAAACATCGGGCATCATCCGTGACCCATAATGAACATCCCGCTAATTTTCACAAAGATCAGCCAAGTACTTTCTTAGATATTCCATGGAGAAGAAAAAGCGTTACAGGTAAACTAAAACATCGGGCATCATCCTTGACCCATAGTGAACATACCTACAAATTTTCAGAAAGATCAGCCCAGTAGTTTTGTCTGGAGCGAGTGGAACACATTTTGACCACGGACACACACACACACACACACACACAGACAGACAGCATTTCTTCGTTCCCATTCTAAAGTACTCCCTGTTCTTTAAGGGGGGAGGCACTCAGGAGAGCTCTTCTTCCAGACCCGTATTATACTGCAGCACGCAAATGAATGTGTTTGTGTTCATACCATATTTCATGCTTCCACAAGCTTCCGTAAAATTGGTCTGGTCTTTTTGTACTCCCAGTTCTTATAGAACAGGGAGTACTTTAGAATGGGAACGAAGAAATGCTGTCTGTGGGTCTGTCTGTCTGTGTGTTTGTGGTCAAAATGTGTTCCACTCGCTCCAGACAAAACTACTTGGCCGATGTTTCTGAAAATTTGTAGGTATGTTCATTATGGGCCGGATGATGCCCGATGTTTTAGTTTACCGCTATAGCCGTTACTAACGGCTGTAACGGCCTATAATGGTTATTCTTCTTCATGGAATATCTCAGAAAGTACTTGGCCAATTTATAAACGGTTTGGATGATCTCGTGACAAATCGGAGCCTCTGTCCATATGTAAGTGATGTAATGCTAAAAATGGATTAAACAACCGTTAAAAACCGTTATTCTGCCGTTATTTCTTATATATAGGTGGATTTTAATGAAATTTGGTATATAGAAAGGTTATCACACACAAATGGCACTTCTATATTGTGTTTCAAAATTTGACCGTTAAAAACCGTTATTCTTGACATATTGTCCGATCTGGATGAAATTTGATATGTACACAGGCTTTAGCCCAGTGAGGACTACAATACCGGTTTCAAAAGTGTATATAGGTTATATAACGTTAAACCATTATTTTGCCGTTATTTTTTTAATATATTGGTGGGTTTTAAGGAAATTTTGTATATAGAAAGGTTATCACACACAAATGGCACTTCCATGTGGTGTTTCAAAATCTGACCGTTAAAAACCGTTATTCTTGACATTTTGTCCGATTTGGATGAAATTTGGTATGTACACAGACTTTAGCCCAGTGAGGACTAAAATACCAGTTTCAAAAGTGTACATCGGTTAAATAACCATTAAAACCGTTATTTTGCCTTTATTTCTTATCTCACAAAGCACTTGGCCGATTTACAAGCGGTTTGGAAAACTGGGAGTACGCATATATGCTTTGCATCTTGTTTATGTAATCTTGTGGACATCAAAAGAAACAATCCAACCAACAGATGAGGATGAACACACAGCATCCTCAGGAGAGGTCAAAAGCAGGGGAGGCGAGTCCTTCAAGTCCTAGGGGAGAGGTACTTCGAAGTGGTATGAGAAAGTACACCAAATAGGACACACAAAATGGTTAGAGTTTGTTTTTATATATGGTCTGCTTACACTTAATCCAAACATCACACTGCAAACATGAAAGAAAGCTTACCCAACATACTATCATTTAGCAGTCATATGTAACAGGAGGCAAGAGCTCACCTCCAGGGACTTGTCTTTGGACTTGATCATGTCTCGACAGGACTCCAGCTCCCTGGTCTGCTTCTCACAGTTCTTCTTCGATTTGGACAGCTGTTCCGACAGACACACCAATCCACACACATAACAGGTTCCAGCAGGAAAAGACCAAACTGACTGACAATGTGTTCTGTGACTTGGTTGGACAGACACACCAATCCACACACATAACAGGTTCCAGCAGGAAAAGACCAAACTGACGGACAGTCTGTTCTGTGACTTGGTTGCATGAGAGCCCTCTCTGCTTCTCACAGTTCTTCTTCGGTTTGGACAACTGTTCCGACAGACACATCAATCCACAGACTCTACAGGTTCCAGCCAGAAAGGACCAAACTGACGGACAGTCTGTTCTGTGACTTGGTGGCACTCCTCCCATGACACTCACTCTGACTTCCCTGTTCACAGCTGTACCCAGGTTCTGTCTGACACAAGTCCAAGTGCCAGCAGTCCACACAGAGCTACTAACGCAAACTTTCATTTTCTGACCTGGAATCAGAGAATTCTGTGTTAAAACTCTATGGCAAGCTGGTTCAAAATAAGAATACATCATATTCAAACAAAATGGATTTTTGTCTACGTATCGAAACTATGAGCCTTCATAAGCCTGTCATATAAGGTTAACAAAGATATGATCCAATTCATCAAAGTACCCCACCATGCCCTCAAACTAGACAAGAGGTTTTCTCTGAACACCAGCAATGTGACTCATCGGCACAGCAGAACGTTAGCACTCTGGCAGCCTGACAATTCCTCCCTGTGACACTTACAGCATGTGGACTTTGACAAACTGAGGCCAGCTGGACATGCAGGCATAGGAGATGGAATGAGCATTACTGCAGTGATGTGAAAGACAACACATGAAATAGGAAACGGTACTTAAATCTCTTCTACACCTGTGCCGCCTGTCTGCCTTTACCAGTTAACCTCTATTCCACCATATTCTGCTTGTCAAGAGGGAACCCACATTTTCAGTCCCATACAGATTGTTTGGAAGCTTGAGCACTGAAATGCTCTGTTCAGGTACAACACGGCTGCTGCATTAAATGGCTGCCATCTGTACAACACATCAGGTCAGGTAAAACTGAATTCATTCATAAATGGCTGCCATCTGTACAACACATCAGGTCAGGTAAAACTGAATTCATTCATAAATGGCTGCCATCTGTACAACACATCAGGTCAGGTAAAACTGAATTCATTCATAAATGGCTGCCATCTGTACAACACATCAGGTCAGGTAAAACTGAATTCATTCATAAATGGCTGCCATCTGTACAACACATCAGGTCAGGTAAAACTGAATTCATTCATAATTCTTCAGTTCATGTTGAATGACACGATCGGTGTCTGCTCACTTAACACAACTGTGGACAATTCAGCACCCCAGGCACTGCTGAACTGATGAAAATGGCTCAGAAAGCCAAGCAGATTATACTGGTATGCCTGCACTTGCTTCAAACCTTAAGGGCAATGTGTAAAATGTCCTTGAAGCAGGGAGCCAGCACTGAAGTTAAAGATGGATTCCATATGTTCTGTAAAAGGTCAATGACTACAGCCACCAGTTATAAACAACAACACTGAAACAGATAAATGTACAGAAACTACATCAATCATCAGATTTTCATGAAGGTATTTGTTGAGTAAGTACCAGAATGTCAAAAGTTCAAGTTTGTTTGGAGTTCTCAAAACCGAAGTTAGTAGTTGCAGGAAAGTTACACAATAACAACTGGTAAGGTAGTGACAGCCCTGACATGGCCCTTTGCGGTCAGCTGGGCTATCAGCAACATTACATTACTAATAATTGGTAGGGTTGAAAAAACAACAACACACCCACATACAGAGAAAAAAAAGAAAGAAGATGATGGAAGAGAAGAAGAAACACATTCTGACCTCCTCTGACGTGGTCTCCAGTTTACGGCGATATGTCATCAAGGTCTGTTTCAGGTTCTCCACCACTGCGGAGGGTGTCTGTGTCTTCTTGGTCTTCACGTCCTCCTTCTTCACCGCTAATTCTGGGCACAGAAGAAAAACGATACAGTAGATCCTCTGCATAAAGACCTCCCAGTCAACACTCCCCCCCTGCCATACAGTGGATCCTCTGCACAAAGACCTCCCAGTCAACACTCCCTCCCTGCCACAGAGAGGATCCTCTGCACAAAGACCCCCAGTCAACACTCCCTCCCTGACATACAGTGGATCCTCTGCACAAAGACCTCCCAGTCAACACTCCCTGCCATACAGTGGATCCTCTGCACAAAGACCTCCAAGTCAACACTCCCTCCCTGCCATACAGTGGATCCTCTGCACAAAGACCTCCCAGTCAACACTCCCTCCCTGCCACAGAGAGGATCCTCTGCACAAAGACCTCCCAGTCAACACTCCCTGCCACACAGTGGATCCTCTGCACAAAGACCTCCCAGTCAACACTCCCTGCCATACAGTGGATCCTCTGCACAAAGACCTCCCAGTCAACACTCCCTCCCCGACATACAGTGGATCCTCTGCACAAAGACCTCCCAGTCAACACTCCCTGCCATACAGTGGATCCTCTGCACAAAGACCTCCCAGTCAACACTCCCTGCCATACAGTGGATCCTCTGCATAAAGACCTCCCAGTCAACACTCCCTCCCTGCCACAGAGAGGATCCTCTGCACAAAGACCTCCCAGTCAACACTCCCTGCCATACAGTGGATCCTCTGCACAAAGACCTCCCAGTCAACACTCCCTGCCATACAGTGGATCCTCTGCACAAAGACCCCCCAGTCAACACTCCCTCCCTGCCATACAGTGGATCCTCTGCACAAAGACCTCCCAGTCAACACTCCCTGCCATACAGTGGATCCTCTGCACAAAGACCTCCCAGTCAACACTCCCTCCCTGACATACAGTGGATCCTCTGCACAAAGACCTCCCAGTCAACACTCCCTGCCATACAGTGGATCCTCTGCACAAAGACCTCCCAGTCAACACTCCCTCCCTGACATACAGTGGATCCTCTGCACAAAGACCTCCCAGTCAACACTCCCTGCCATACAGTGGATCCTCTGCACAAAGACCTCCCAGTCAACACTCCCTCCCTGCCATACAATGGATCCTCTGCACAAAGACTTCCCAGTCAACACTCCCTCCCTGACATACAGTGGATCCTCTGCACAAAGACCTCCCAGTCAACACTCCCTGCCTGCCATACAACGGATCCTCTGCACAAGGACCTCCCAGTCAACACTCCCTGCCATACAGTGGATCCTCTGCACAAGGACCTCCCAGTCAACACTCCCTGCCATACAGTGGATCCTCTGCACAAAGACCTCCCAGTCAACACTCCCTCCCTGCCACAGAGAGGATCCTCTGCACAAAGACCTCCCAGTCAACACTCCCTGCCATACAGTGGATCCTCTGCACAAGGACCTCCAAGCCAACACTCCCTGCCATACAGTGGATCCTCTGCACAAAGACCTCCCAGTAACACTCCCTCCCTGCCACAGAGAGGATCCTCTGCACAAAGACCTCCCAGTCAACACTCCCTGCCATACAGTGGATCCTCTGCACAAAGATCTCCCAGTCAACACTCCCTGCCATACAGTGGATCCTCTGCACAAAGACCTCCCAGTCAACACTCCCTCCCTGCCATACAGTGGATCCTCTGCACAAAGACCTCCCAGTCAACACTCCCTGCCATACAGTGGATCCTCTGCACAAAGACCTCCCAGTCAACACTCCCTCCCTGCCATACAATGGATCCTCTGCACAAAGACCTCCCAGTCAACACTCTCTGCCATACAGTGGATCCTCTGCACAAAGACCTCCCAGTCAACACTCCCTCCCTGCCATACAATGGATCCTCTGCACAAGGACCTCCCAGTCAACACTCCCTGCCATACAGTGGATCCTCTGCACAAAGACCTCCCAGCCAACACTCCCTCCCTGCCACAGAGAGGATCCTCTGCACAAAGACCTCCCAGTCAACACTCCCTGCCATACAGTGGATCCTCTGCACAAAGACCTCCCAGTCAACACTCCCTGCCATACAGTGGATCCTCTGCACAAAGATCTCCCAGTCAACACTCCCTCCCTGCCACAGAGAGGATCCTCTGCACAAAGACCTCCCAGTCAACACTCCCTGCCATACAGTGGATCCTCTGCACAAAGACCTCCCAGTCAACACTCCCTCCTTGCCATACAGTGGATCCTCTGCACAAAGACCTCCCAGTCAACACTCTCTGCCATACAGTGGATCCTCTGCACAAAGACCTCCCAGTCAACACTCCCTCCCTGCCATACAGTGGATCCTCTGCACAAAGACCTCCCAGCCAACACTCCCTCCCTGCCAGTCTGTCCTTGTGTTTTTCTCCTAATTCAGACTTCCACCCATTTAATCTTCAAGATGTTCAAGGTGTCATCACTAATGCGTCTCCGTGTATGTGAATGGTTCCACTGTCACCAATACGGTCTCCACACTGTTGTTTTAACCCATGGTCTCCCCACTGTTGTTTTAACCCATGGTCTCCACACTGTTGTTTTAACCCATGGTCTCCACACTGTTGTTTTAACCCATGGTCTCCCCACTGTTATTTTAACCCATGGTCTCCACACTGTTGTTTTAACCCATGGTCTCCCCACTGTTGTTTTAACCCATGGTCTCCACACTGTTGTTTTAACCCATGGTCTCCACACTGTTGTTTTAACCCATGGTCTCCCCACTGTTATTTTAACCCATGGTCTCCACACTGTTGTTTTAACCCATGGTCTCCACACTGTTGTTTTAAACCCATTTCTTCATCTGTTGCCAACAGAAACTCAACCCTAGGCCCACTTCAAGAAAACACAGGAAAAAGCAACGCACTCAGTAAAAAATAATGGTCACAATACTGCAGCAGCTATAACAGCAGAGACGCCATCTTCCAGCTCTCCAGGAACAATCAAGTCAGGATGGCGTGCTCAAGAACTGGCCACAGCAAGCTCAGGCATCACATGTTTACAAAGTTCTGCATTCCAGACACCGCTGTGTGCCTCTACAGTACAGGCATCACATGTTTACAAAGTTCTGCATTCCAGACACCGCTGTGTGCCCCTGTGGTACGGGCATCACATGTTCACAAAGTTCTGCATTCCAGACACCGCTGTGTGCCCCTACAGTACAGGCATCACATGTTCACAAAGTTCTGCATTCCAGACACCGCTGTGTGAACCTGTGGTACGGGCATCACACGTTCACAAAGTTCTGCATTCCAGACACCGCTGTGTGCCCCTATGGTACGGGCATCACATGTTCACAAAGTTCTGCATTCCAGACACCGCTGTGTGCCCCTGTGGTACAGGTATCACATGTTCACAAAGTTCTGCATTCCAGACACCGCTGTGTGCCCCTATGGTACGGGCATCACATGTTCACAACGTTCTGCATTCCAGACACCGCTGTGTGACCCTGTGGTACAGGCATCACATGTTTACAACGTTCTGCATTCCAGACACCGCTGTGTGACCCTGTGGTACGGGCATCACATGTTTACAACGTTCTGCATTCCAGACACCGCTGTGTGACCCTGTGGTACGGGCATCACATGTTTACAACGTTCTGCATTCCAGACACCGCTGTGTGACCCTGTGGTACAGGCATTGCCTGTGCCTCTATGGTACAGCCACAATGATGGCAGAACACATCCTGCAGACATGACCACGTGAAAGAGTGAAAGAGTGGCCACGTGATCCACAGACACACCACTATGGGATAAGGTATCTGAACAACTGAAGAGTCTGCTCAGGATGGCAAACTTCTCTACAGCCACCAATGTCGCTGTCTGAGCTTTTGACAGAGAAAAAGAACGATGACTTCTTTCTATGCATCATACATGAAAAAATAAAGGCATGTTGCATACTCCCTTCAACATACTACACACACACACACATAAACACACACATACACACACACACACATAAACACACACATACACACACACATAAACACACACACACACACACACACATAAACACACACACACACACACACACACACATACACACACACACACACACACACACACACACACATAAACACACACACACATACTGGATTTCCTTCCTTTGTCGTCAGTGCCAGAGTCATAGTTCATGAGCAGGAACTCCAACTCTTTGAACGCTGTGCCGTATGTGTCTTCCAGGTAGGCCTGTCGCTTCTTGGCCTGAAAGCAATGCAACATTAAACAGATACAGGCATGCCAAACTTCATGAGCAGGAACTCCAACTCTTTGAACGCTGTGCCGTATGTGTCTTCCAGGTAGGCCTGTCGCTTCTTGGCCTGAAAGCAATGCAACATTAAACAGATACAGGCATGCCAAACTTCATGAGCAGGAACTCCAACTCTTTGAACGCTGTGCCGTATGTGTCTTCCAGGTAGGCCTGTCGCTTCTTGGCCTGAAAGCAATGCAACATTAAACAGATACAGGCATGCCAAACTTCATGAGCAGGAACTCCAACTCTTTGAACGCTGTGCCGTATGTGTCTTCCAGGTAGGCCTGTCGCTTCTTGGCCTGAAAGCAATGCAACATTAAACAGATACAGGCATGCCAAACTTCATGAGCAGGAACTCCAACTCTTTGAACGCTGTGCCGTATGTGTCTTCCAGGTAGGCCTGTCGCTTCTTGGCCTGAAAGCAATGCAACATTAAACAGATACAGGCATGCCAAACTTCATGAGCAGGAACTCCAACTCTTTGAACGCTGTGCCGTATGTGTCTTCCAGGTAGGCCTGTCGCTTCTTGGCCTGAAAGCAATGCAACATTAAACAGATACAGGCATGCCAAACTTCATGAGCAGGAACTCCAACTCTTTGAACGCTGTGCCGTATGTGTCTTCCAGGTAGGCCTGTCGCTTCTTGGCCTGAAAGCAATGCAACATTAAACAGATACAGGCATGCCAAACTTCATGAGCAGGAACTCCAACTCTTTGAACGCTGTGCCGTATGTGTCTTCCAGGTAGGCCTGTCGCTTCTTGGCCTGAAAGCAATGCAACATTAAACAGATACAGGCATGCCAAACTTCATGAGCAGGAACTCCAACTCTTTGAACGCTGTGCCGTATGTGTCTTCCAGGTAGGCCTGTCGCTTCTTGGCCTGAAAGCAATGCAACATTAAACAGATACAGGCATGCCAAACTTCATGAGCAGGAACTCCAACTCTTTGAACGCTGTGCCGTATGTGTCTTCCAGGTAGGCCTGTCGCTTCTTGGCGTGAAAGCAATGCAACATTAAACAG
>JAFLJL010016179.1:0-5000 GCA_018398815.1 Conus ventricosus
GCTCTTGCCAATGTCTGATGGTGAAGGTCCACAAATGCTCCGACCAAATTCTGAAAGCAAAAAGGGATAGTTTGGCCTCCTTCACTGCCTTCGTCTGAGAACTGTCGGTCTGGAAAAGTTCGTCAGACTCATGGAAACACTTTTTTTTTTTTCTTTCTGCGTACGCAGGCTGATACTCCTGTATCGCCAGGCAGTGGAGTTTTGTGTGTATGACCCTTTTTTATCCCGCCATTAAGGCAGCCATACTCCATCTTCGGGAAGGTGGAAACACTTAATAGTGGTAATAATAATGATAATGATTATTTATGGTGCTTAATCTTACATCATAAGCCCTAAGCGCTTACAAATACAGATAAGGTTAAAAAAAAAACCCACATAAATAAAACCAATAAGAAGATGAAATTGCAATAAGTACCATACACCTACAAACATGGTGCATACTGACACACAACCACACACACACACACACTCACATGCGATCCCACACACAGTCTCACAACAACGGATACAACAGCACACACACACACACGTCGTAGAATCAACTTGATGGGCAAGGGAAGGGGAAGAAAGAACTGCTATTGATAGGTGAAGAGGGTTGTTCTAAGAGATGCCTTCAGAGAGTTTGAACTACGCAAAGATATTGGGAGTTTGTTCCAAGAAACATGACCCTGAAAAGAAGAAGAACAATCACAATAGGTTTTAGTTTGGAATCGAGGGATTTGGAGCACTTCCTTTGAGTTTCGACGCTGACATCTTCACAATAAAGACAACCGCATTCAACGCTGTCACCACGTACAGCATTCCACCCACTCAGATCCAATCATCGTTACAGCATTCCACCCGCTCAGATCCAATCATCGTTACAGCATTCCACCCGCTCAGATCCAATCATCGTTACAGCATTCCACCCGCTCAGATCCTATCATCGTTACAGCATTCCACCCGCTCAGATCCAATCATCGTTACAGCATTCCACCCGCTCAGATCCAATCATCGTTACAGCATTCCACCTGCTCAGATCCAATCATCGTTACAGCATTCCACCGCTCAGATCCTATCATCGTTACAGCATTCCACCCGCTCAGATCCAATCATCGTTACAGCATTTGTCACGCACTGCATGTTTCCAACTGTCATGTTCAAGTCCGTTTTGTCTAGAGGGAAGAATTTGTGTAGGGGTAGTTTTGTCCAATGATAACCTTAAGCAGAGTCATGTGTCTATAAAAAAAAAAACCAGTTTAGTTTTACTTTTTAAACTCTCTGCAGCCCACCTTCCATCCTGCATTGTCATGTGTTTTCCGTGTGGACTCGGTTGCACGTGGGGTTAAACGTAGGCTGAGTGAGCCTCCTCTCACCTGCCGATCAGGTGTTTTTTTGAAACGGACGGAGGCAGTCGAGATTGGGTTGGGGAGAGTGGGAGGAAAGATAACGTGTCGTGCAAGCCTTATGCATGCAGAGTGTTCTTGTAACTGTATTTTGTGAGGGATCCATATCCCTCGGGGAGCCACCATCGTTTGCCTTTGAGGGAAACTGCGTTGCATATTTTTTTTGGAGATCCATATCTCCGGGCTCTTGTCATCAGGTTTTTACCTTTGGGTTGAACCAAACCATTGTACTCCATAGGAGTGCTGTCGTCTTGTCCTGCTTTTTGTAGTATTCCTGTGATCCATATCGCAGTCGTGAATCCCTGATTCACTTGGAGGCAGAAGCCTGTTTTTTTTTCTTAAACTTTTAGGCCCTGACCGGGGATACGAGCCGTGCAGGGCTTACTATTCCGGCTCCTCAAGGAGTCCCTTTCACAAGTCTAGTTGGTGAGTACATTGCGTAGTTAGTTCATATTTATTTCTTTTATTATTTATTTATTTCCAAATCGATTTAAAGAATTGGTTTTCCTCCCAGCTATTACTTTAATTCTTTCAATAGTTATTTTGATTGTGTTTGAGTATTATTTTCGTTTATCATATTACCATTTCGTTTATACCAACTTTTAATTATTCATTTACTTCTAGGCCATTTTGTTTTACATTTTAACAGCAGTAGAGCGTGTTATCCATTTTCCCTTCCAAATATGTAGTGTTGCTGTGTTCTGTGTGTCGTCGCGTGCCTGTACCGCATTCCGGGTCATGTGTCTCTCCACACGTGTTTTGTGTGTTAGTGGTCGTCACTGGTTAATGCGTGTGTTCAGGACTTGTTTTTTTTTCTTTACCATTTTTGTTGTTGTCATTCTTGTAAATATTTAGAGCGCCCATAAGTTTATGTGGCGCTGTTAATGCTTCCGGCCTCTGGTAATGGAAAAGAGTTGTCCCGAGGGAGATGATTCGTTTTTTTTATTACTCAGAGCCAACCCCGGGGGTGTTTGACATAAACGGTTGTGAACGTTTATTGGAAATATGTATGTAAACAAAATGTCTGAACCGGGAAATGTACTTAATTCTATTTGAGAACTGAAATTAGCGAGCGCTCTGCCAGTGTGTTCCGTGCCTGTCCTTGTTACTCTCTGTAATGGATGTCTGCTTACGGGTTTTTGCTTTGCACCATTTTTATATGGGAAACCATCTTTTGTGTGTTTTCCAGGACTGCTTCTACACTTCTTCTTAAAGGAACTTGTTCTTGTTCTACTTCGTCTTCCACTTCTGCTTCTTCCTCTTGTTGGTTTTCCTCCTTCCCCTCACCAGTGGCTGACCTACCAGTGTGCCGCTGCTGCTGCCGCTGACCTTGCATCTGTAGCGGGTCTCGCCGCCTTTCCGGTTTCTGCTGTTGCCGCCACCGGTACCGCAGCTGCTGCTGCGACCATGGCTTGACCCATCCACCTCCATCTTCTTCTACGCCCACATCATCCCCCCCCTTTCCTCTCCAGTCTTCAGCCCTTCCTCTTCCCGGGAACCCGCAAGGACTCCTCGCCCCGGGGTCGGAACGAGGACGCACCTGCTGCCGTGCACCATCTTTGGAGAGAGGACCTTCAGCCTGACCCCTTCATTTTGTGTTGCGCCGGCGACCCCACTCTACCACTACAGCTTCGTGGGTCGCTGGTGTCACTGCCCTACCTGTTGTGCACAGGTGTTGGACGGCCGCCACACCTGTGTGCCTGACTGGAGTGTATTTCACCTTCACCATCGGACCTTCGTGGTCTCTTTGTGTGTAACTGTATCTCCTTGGAAGGAGAAAGGACGCTATCCTGTCGTGGTGTGCATCCGACGGACAGACGCGCTCTCTCTTCGCTGGACCCACACAGGACTGTCACACGGTTGAGGCTTTGGGGGGATCGGTCCGTAAGTCTGGCATCCACGTTTTATTGCAGAGATAAAGGACAGGCGTTAAATCAGTTTTGTCGGCGGAGCGCTGTATCATTCTATTATAGTTATGTTTGCCTAACATGAATGGTGGGTTGTGCATTTCCACATATACTTGCTTTCCAGGGTTGTCGCCGCTGTATGGTGTGTTTTTTTTTCTTGTGCAGGGTTCCAGTTTATCTATGTCGTCAAGTTTAACCATGCATTGTTTATCAATCTTTCTGTGATGAACTGTCCCTTCGTCTGTTAGCGTTTAAAAAAGAGTGAAATTAATGTTGGATGTTTGTTACAGCCCTTAGCAGTTGAACTTCCCCAGTATACTACCCCATTCCAAGGGTATTGCCCAAGACGCTCCCCTTTGTTTTGGCCTTGCTTATTTAATGATCTAGTGCTAAAATGTCTCCTTCCGAACCGTAATCCTGTCTCATCCCACAGGTTGTTGTCCTTGATTTCCATCTTGGCAATCCTGGTCATCCCTATTTTAATTTTCGAGGGATCAGTTTTTGGCAAGCATTCCTGTTTTTTTTTAAGCTTGCTTGCCCCTTCGATTGCATTTTGGCTCTACCCTACCTCCTGGCCCCACCCAGAATCCGGCCGGGGCGTGCATGTTAGTGGAGAGAGATTCGATTATTTTGTGTGTGTGTGTGTGTGCGCGAGTGTGTGGGTGTGTTGTGCGTGTGTGTGTGTGTCCCTTCCATTTGTTTACATCCCTTTTGAAGTTATAAATGTATACCCGTCCTTATATATGTATGTAAACATGTTGTGAACATCTGTTTTTTTTGTGACAGTAAAGTTTCAGTTTTTTGTTGTACTCGTATTTCCGTGTTTGAATTTGATGTTTGTGTGGTTGGCGCGATTGAGTTGGGATTGAGCATAGCGTTTCCCTTGAACAATTACCACGTGACATCACCCACGTGACAGCATTCCACCCGCTCAGATCCTATCATCGTTACAGCATTCCACCCGCTCAGATCCAATCATCGTTACAGCATTCCACCTGCTCAGATCCTATCATCGTTACAGCATTCCACCCCGTCAGATCCTATCATCGTTACAGCATTCCACCTGCTCAGATCCTATCATCGTTACAGCATTCCACCTGCTCAGATCCTATCATCGTTACAGCATTCCACCCGCTCAGATCCTATCATCGTTACAGCATTCCACCTGCTCAGATCCAATCATCGTTACAGCATTCCACCCGCTCAGATCCAATCATCGTACAGCATTCCACCCGCTCAGATCCTATCTTACAGATTCACCGCTCAGATCCAATCTCGTTACAGCATCACCGCTCAGATCCAATCATCGTTACAGCATTCCACCCGCTCAGATCCAATCATCGTTACAGCATTCCACCTGCTCAGATCCAATCATCGTTACAGCATTCCACCCGCTCAGATCCAATCATCGTTACAGCATTCCACCTGCTCAGATCCAATCATCGTTACAGCATTCCACCCGCTCAGATCCAATCATCGTTACAGCATTCCACCTGCTCAGATCCAATCATCGTTACAGCATTCCACCTGCTCAGATCCAATCATCGTTACAGCATTCCACCCGCTCAGATCCAATCATCGTTACAGCATTCCACCCGCTCAGATCCAATCATCGTTACAGCATTCCACCCGCTCAGATCCAATCATCGTTACAGCATTCCACCCGCTCAGATCCAATCATCGTTACAGCATTCCACCCGCTCAGATC
>JAFLJL010016179.1:10000-19710 GCA_018398815.1 Conus ventricosus
CTGTCACTGTTTTGATAATATCCAGTCAAGATATGCTGAGCATGCTGTTCATGACGAAGAAAACAAACCAAACATAACGAAATAAAACTCAGACATAAACAGGATCACAAACTTGAATTAGCTCTTTCCCATCAACCTCCTAGTGACCAAAAATCCAACCAATTGACAAATCAGTTCCAACTCCCCAATAACAATACTGAGATTTAGCCCACCAGACAGCCAAATGGGCTCCTACTCTGGATTTAGCCCACCAGACAGCCAAATGGGCTCCTACTCTGGATTTAGCCCACCAGACAGCCAAATGGGCTCCTACTCTGGAAACGGAGGTTGCCTGTAAATTTGTCAGCAAGCCTGATCTGTTGCTTGAAAAGTACTACATGTCTGGCGGCAAAAATCGGCATACGCAGAGGAACTAAAGCAAGTCTGGTTTGACTCCTTGAGCAGTCACAATGTTTGCTGATGAAAGATGGTGCCTGTAGTTTACCAGTGCTCTCTCACCTTTGAGATTCACTTGGTAGGAGTATGTCAGGTAGTAGAAGTACTTTCATTTGACATCTTTTTACAAAATCATTTGATATGTTACATGATGAGGAGAAGAGAGAGAGAGAGAGAGAGAGAGAGAGAGAGAGAGAGAGAGAGAGAGAGAGAACAGGTGCCTGAAAACCCCCTCACCTGCTCTCCATCGGAGGGCATGGGTCCTTCAAACACAGAGCCCAGGCCGGTGATCTGCATCTTCAGCCCTCCCAGCTCCTTCAGCAGCTGGCGTCGCTCCACCTCCACGGTGTGCAGCCTCTGGGTGAAGTCCAGGATGTGGTTCTGCAGGGCGATCAGCAGGTCCTGGGACACAGCCATCCACATCACGCCATAGGTACAACTACTGCAATGCCTTCACACACACAGCCATCCACATCACGCCATAGGTACAACTACTGCAATGCCTTCACACACACAGCCATTTGATTGATTTCATTCATTCTTTTAAAGCTGTGTCGATTTAACAGGGGGGGGGGGAGAGGAAGAAAACTGCGAAGCATATCGATTCCATACAAATTTCTATCGCCACCACCACAGCGACAAACTTTAGGGAACTCGTTTGTTTAAGAGGTTCTATTAATACCCAGCTAAAAGCTAGCAACACTCTGTGAACAGTTTGACGCAGGGGTGGTGCAGGTGGTGGTGTGACTCACTCCTCATCAACTCAATGATTCATTGCAGTTTCACACTTTCTTTGGTATACATCATAGTGGATCTTAATGCACGTCCAACCTTACAACCAGACAGTATCACAGACAGCACTGCAGAATACATGTAGTGGTCACCATCATCCACGTCTTAGCTCAATCCAAGACGTCACTCTCTACGCATCAGTGTGGTACTTTGCACTGCATCAGATTCTTCCAGGGAAAAGGAAGACAACTTCCTACCTCTTGTTTGCACAGCCCTAAAATCTATTCACACATTTTTAAGTCTGCCAAAAATGTCTGTTCATTGGCCTGCCTTTCTGTTTGACCAATGGTGCTGTGAGTCAACGCACATTCAGTCCGCCAAAGGAGGTGAAGTAACTGCTGAAGAAGCTGGGATATTACACACTATAACGCGCATTCCCACAGGTCAAACGTAGAAAGGGGGAAAGAGAAAGAAAGCTACGCACAGTGAGCGGGTTCATCCTTTCACAAGGCCATGGAAAGGGAATGTACCAACAGACAGACCACAAACCAAACCACATACCTGAGAGGATGCCACAAAGTCTTTCTCCACAACGCTCTTCCCTTGCAGCCTTCGAGCCAATGTGCGGCCCAGTCGGGCGGCCAGGGAGCGGCGATCTCTGGTGACAGGCACAGGGTGCAGGCCCACAGAGGGGTAGAACTGGCTCAGCCGATCCATCAGCTTGGAGAAGGAGGACTTGGCTGCAGCCACCAGCGCTCTGTGCTCCACCGCCTCCCCTGTCAACACAACCAGCACCGGGCCTTCAAGGCTCACAGGTAACACCGCATCAGTCAAGGACACTGGACAACACTGGTCACCTGCATGGTCTCCCAGCATGATCCATTTCATGGTTATGATGTTTATGAACTTGAAAGACCACAGCTTTACTAGAAAACAGGCAAAAATACAAATGAATGCACAAAACAAAGTGAACAGCAACACACATTTTATGTACAGTACGAAACAGACAACTGAATTTTCAATAAATACGTCTTCTTCATACTTAACAAACAGTAAACAGAACTGGACAAAACCGTCCTCCCCTGAAAGTGGTCAGCATGACACCGACCACTGATGAACAGTGAAGAAGGAGTGAGCCCAATTCAAAAACAGACAGCGGGAAGGGAGAGAGACAGAATGAGAGAAAAATTTGGTACAAGGGAGGAGGAAATAACTTTAACTTTCATAAAGAGCCTTCTCCTCACATTCTTGTTTGAGGAGTTGACTCACCAAACGGTGGGTGAAAGCCTGGTGTGTCGTTTGTCAAAGGAAAATGCTGCCTCGATTATGAACACTTTTGACAATTCTTCTAGAATGAACCCCCCCATCCTCCCCTGCTCTGTCACCTGGAAATGTGATGAACCCACAGTTACATTCAATATTTTTGTTGTTGTTGTCATACCCTGGCTAAAAGACTCCAGAGATCATCTGAACAGCCAAAGTACTTGAACACTATGGTACAAATGCATCAGCTGGGGATGAGAACATTACGTGTGACAGTTTTTGATTACCCCACCATGTGGGCAGCCACACTCCGACTTCGGGAGATTTTGGAGACTGATAATGTTATGCTAGGAGCCTGTCGCAACTGAAGACAATCCCCGCATAACTATGCAGAGCATAACAACATTTTGATGTAGCCTTGGTGTTCTGGCCTATATCAACTGGCCTGACAGCCTTAAGCCAAGGCGTACATTCAATATGAAACCACTGATCACTATAAAATCATTTCCGCTTTCCCTGAAATCGAACGTCCAAGAACTCAGCAAACACATGAAAACACATCAAAGCCTCACCTTCATCCTTGATACGATGCGCAGCGTCAGTAACGTCAGCCATGCACGCAGCGACCGTATCGGCCAACGTGGAACTGGTGAGCCATCCTAGGAGCATTGCCTGCCCTGGAGGAGGACCCGTGGTCTGTGGCAGAGTCATCTCACTGTCGTCCAGGGCAGACTGGTCTTCAGAACCAACACCTCCTGGCAGAACAGGCAAGAACCTTTTACATACAAGCTGCTCCCCGGAACTTGCTTGTTTGTGACACAACGTTATGTGGGGGACCTTCTTCATCCGTGGTAAATTCCTTGCATAAGAACTCCTGTGAAATTTGTGCCGATATTTCCTCTGTCACTGCTTCACAAAATGATGCACCCATCACTTGTAAAGATTAGCCATTTATCTTTGCAAATCATTATAATCAAATCTTGTTTCTGTCTTACTCCGGGCAACTTCATGTTAAAATGCTGCTGAATCATCACTGGCTCAAGAATACAGGAGGCTAAAACGTTTCTTCCCCCTGAGACATGCATTCCATGATGCGGTCCTTGTCTCTACCTGAGACATGCATTCCATGATGCGGTCCTTGTCTCTACCTGAGACACGCATTCCATGATGCGGTCCTTGTCTCTACCTGAGACACGCATTCCATGATGTGGTCCTTGTCTCTACCTGAGACATGCATTCCATGATGTGGTCCTTGCCTCTACCTGAGACATGCATTCCATGATGTGGTCCTTGTCTCTACCTGAGACATGCATTCCATGATGCGGTCCTTGTCTCTACCTGAGACACGCATTCCATGATGTGGTCCTAGTCTCTACCTGAGACATGCATTCCATGATGCGGTCCTTGTCTCCACCTGAGACATGCATTCCATGATGTGGTCCTTGCCTCTACCTGAGACATGCATTCCATGATGTGGTCCTTGTCTCTCTCTACCTGAGACATGCATTCCATGATGCGGTCCTTGTCTCTACCTGAGACATGCATTCCATGATGTGGTCCTTGCCTCTACCTGAGACATGCATTCCATGATGTGGTCCTTGTCTCTCTCTACCTGAGACATGCATTCCATGATGTGGTCCTTGTCTCTCTCTACCTGAGACATGCATTCCATGATGTGGTCCTTGTCTCTCTCTACCTGAGACATGCATTCCATGATGTGGTCCTTGTCTCTACCTGAGACATGCATTCCATGATGTGGTCCTTGTCTCTACCTGAGACATGCATTCCATGATGTGGTCCTTGTCTCTACCTGAGACATGCATTCCATGATGTGGTCCTTGTCTCTCTCTACCTGAGACATGCATTCCATGATGTGGTCCTTGTCTCTCTCTACCTGAGACATGCATTCCATGATGTGGTCTTTCTCTCTACCTGAGACATGCATTCCATGATGTGGTCCTTGTCTCTCTCTACCTGAGACATGCATTCCATGATGTGGTCCTTGTCTCTCTCTACCTGAGACATGCATTCCATGATGCGGTCCTTGCCTCTACCTGAGACATGCATTCCATGATGTGGTCCTTGTCTCTACCTGAGACATGCATTCCATGATGCGGTCCTTGCCTCTACCTGAGACATGCATTCCATGATGTGGTCCTTGTCTCTCTCTACCTGAGACATGCATTCCATGATGTGGTCCTTGTCTCTCTCTACCTGAGACATGCATTCCATGATGTGGTCCTTGTCTCTCTCTACCTGAGACATGCATTCCATGATGTGGTCTTTGTCTCTACCTGAGACATGCATTCCATGATGTGGTCCTTGTCTCTACCTGAGACATGCATTTCATGATGTGGTCCTTGTCTCTCTCTACCTGAGACATGCATTCCATGATGTGGTCCTTCTCTCTACCTGAGACATGCATTCCATGATGTGGTCCTTGTCTCTCTCTACCTGAGACATGCATTCCATGATGTGGTCCTTGTCTCTACCTGAGACATGCATTCCATGATGTGGTCCTTGTCTCTCTCTACCTGAGACATGCATTCCATGATGCGGTCCTTGCCTCTACCTGAGACATGCATTCCATGATGTGGTCCTTGCCTCTACCCGAGACATGCATTCCATGATGTGGTCCTTGTCTCTACCTGAGACATGCATTCCATGATGTGGTCCTTGTCTCTCTCTACCTGAGACATGCATTCCATGATGTGGTCTTTGTCTCTACCTGAGACATGCATTCCATGATGTGGTCCTTGTCTCTACCTGAGACATGCATTTCATGATGTGGTCCTTGTCTCTCTCTACCTGAGACATGCATTCCATGATGTGGTCCTTGTCTCCACCTGAGACATGCATTCCATGATGTGGTCCTTGCCTCTACCTGAGACATGCATTCCATGATGTGGTCCTTGCCTCTACCTGAGACATGCATTCCATGATGTGGTCCTTGTCTCTCTCTACCTGAGACATGCATTCCATGATGCGGTCCTTGCCTCTACCTGAGACATGCATTCCATGATGTGGTCCTTGCCTCTACCTGAGACATGCATTCCATGATGTGGTCCTTGTCTCTCTCTACCTGAGACATGCATTCCATGATGTGGTCCTTGTCTCTACCTGAGACATGCATTCCATGATGTGGTCCTTGTCTCTACCTGAGACATGCATTCCATGATGTGGTCCTTGTCTCTCTACCTGAGACATGCATTCCATGATGTGGTCCTTGCCTCTGAGCAGGTCTGCAGAGTGGGTCAGCAGGGGAAGATGAACACAGAAAAAGACATGAAATACAGTATCCACAGAACAAATATAACTTTCACTGTGTACAGCTTTCCCCGAAGATGGAGTATGGCTGCCTTAATGGCGGGATAAAAAAGGGTCATACACACAAAACTCCACTGCCTGGCTATACAGGGAGTGTCCGCAGGAGTATCAGCCTGCGTACGCAGAAAGAAGAAAAGAAAGACTGTGTACAGCTCAGCCCATGAACCCATAAAGATATAAATGACGAACAATCAAACTCCTGGTTTTTTTTTACACTAACGAAGGTACAAGAACGGTTGAGGGGAATGACAAGAGTTGGTATTGATCTCTGGCTGAATGGGATGCAGACACAGGAGAGGTTGACTCTGGTGTAAGTTCAAAGTCTTTATTTCCAGCACGTGGTTCACCAATCAAATTTCACTGACAGTCCCAACCATCCCCAAAAGGAGACGTGTCCAATCAACAAACATTGAAGAGTATATTATAGTGGCAAAATGCATGGTACCTTCTGGAAATTTTGGGAGCCATGATGTATTTTAGCCAATCAAACTGCTCAGAACATTCAAGAAAGTTTCAGAACAATGCAGTACAACCAGTCACTGTACATGGATCACTCTGGAAATAGTTTCTGGAACCTTTTGGAAATGTCTTACACTTTACACTTTGGAGATAACTCTGGAACTCTAAAAAAATATCCAGAAAAATTATGTTACAGAAAGTGCGGAAGTTAGAGGATGATGATACCCCATACCAACTCTCTAAACTCACATGTCAGCCAAACAGTCTCCTCCTCCTTCTCCCCCCCTTCATCACCCCTACTCCCCCCTCACTCACCCAGAGAACAACAAACCACCACCAGGGTCCTCACTCACCTACACCATTAGTCTGCAGAAACTGGACTCCCCCAGTGCACACGAGAATGCCATTACCGGCAGACAGCGAGTCATATGACACAAAGCAGCGGCAGCACTGCCGACCCAGACGGACGAGGCGGTGGGCGGCCATGACCGTGATGACCCCCACGCGGAACTGAAGGAGACGGTTTCGCTGCTGGCCCGGTCTTCGGTCCCTCTCCGGTGTGTCTGGGGACTGGGGTGGACATGGATGCATTAGTACAAGTTGTTTCCCTCTAACCCATTTGCTGCATTGCACGCACATCATGGACATTCTACACTACAGGCATTCATCTCTTTTCTCTCATGCAACCAGTGAGAACAAGGGTGCTACTGAAGTAGACTGATGACATTCTGCACGGATGCGCTAAGGACTGGCGAGGTCACACTACCAAATTACGGCACACGATTGAGGACTGGTAACTTAGGAAATTCCAGACTACCACAAGAATTTAAAGAGACATAAGCAAGCAAGTAGTATATCTGAATTTTAGAAGTAGGACTCAGACTGGTTGTTTTAAAACCTTTCTTTTATGCCCTATCGTATCACACACACACCCTCCCCCCTCCCCCCACGCAACCCCCCCTCCTTTTCCTCTCCCATAATCCCCCTTGTCATTTCCGCCTAGTGGCTATTCTCCCCACCACATGGACAACAACAGACGAGTCATTTTTCGTTCTTTGTTTGTACTGTCCTAAATGTTAAATATGATTTTTTTTTCGCCTGAAGAAGACCCAAGAGGTTGAAATGCATCGTGTCTTGTCATGTGCTTTGTTTGTCAATGTCATTGGTGGTAACTAACAAACTCTCTACAAATTGCTTTACAGTCTCTGGCCTATATAAGTTTATGGTACCATGAACACAAATTCAAATAATACCTGAATGATCTTACTATGATGCCTTCAAGACAGATACACCAATTCTACTGAAGTTACCCTCACAGCACCAGTAAGAAAGGTATACCTGCCATACACCTTCTACAATATTTCACTCATCTCATTCCCAAACAGAAATCACATATGGACTGTGGTCCAGTCCAGTGGAGGGATATCTACAGATATCTCTATCTATTTATCTATGAGATCAATATTAATAAAACCAGGAATAAACTGGATGTCAACACTTTTTTGGGGTCTCAAATTATTTTCCACATTGAATACTGAAACGGGCCAGAATAGCTCAGTGGTAGAGCGCCAAACTCATAATCTTGGGTTGCAGGTTCGAATCTCTGCCAGGCTGTTTCAGTACAGGGGATTTTTCCCTTGGAGTTAACATTGGTTCTGACTCCATTCCTCATACAGTCCTTCGAATGAGACTATAAACCGAGGTTCTGTGTGTGAACGCACATATAACATCTTGCACACACGTAAAATCTGATCACCAACTTTCGGAAGAAAAGGCCAGTTTGGCTGTTTGTATGGATGAAACGTTACACATAGCATGCACCTTCCCTGAAGATGGAGTATGGCTGCCTTAATGACGGGATAAAAAAATGGTCATGCACACAAAACTTCACTCCCTTTGTTGGGCAGATGGGATTAATCCTTGCCTGTCTATACAGGGAGTGTCCGCAGGACTATCAGCCTGTCTATACAGGGAGTGTCTGCAGGACTATCAGCCTGTCTATACAGGGAGTGTCTGCAGGACTATCAGCCTGTCTATACAGGGAGTGTCCGCAGGACTATCAGCCTGTCTATACAGGGAGCGTCCGCAGGACTATCAGCCTGTCTATACAGGGAGTGTCTGCAGGACTATCAGCCTGTCTATACAGGGAGTGTCCGCAGGACTATCAGCCTGTCTATACAGGGAGTCTCCGCAGGACTATCAGCCTGTCTATACAGGGAGTGTCCGCAGGACTATCAGCCTGTCTATACAGGGAGTGTCCGCAGGACTATCAGCCTGTCTATACAGGGAGTGTCCGCAGGAGTATCAGCCTGTCTATACAGGGAGTGTCCGCAGGATTATCAGCTTGCGTACGCAAAAAAAAGAAGAAAAGGAATACTGAACCAACTAATAAACACACCACCATGAAATGGCAAAGTCAACCAGCATGCTTGATCAAGTTCAGGCAGTGAAGACAAAGTTACAGAACAACAACACTTTTCTCAATTTATTTCTCTTTTCCACATCTCACCTGTGTCAGTTCTGTGTTGAGCACGTTTACGAGGTAGCGCGCTCGCTCCCGGCAATTGTCCCACACCGTCATCTGATCCTCCAGAATGTGTCGCTGCACTGACAGCGCATTTGAACGCGCGTACATCGGGTACACCGCCCCACACAGAAGAGCGCAGGCCGTCAGGAGTGCCTTCCCCTGGCTCTCAGCTTCTGTCAGTTGTTGCCGTAGTGATGAGCACTCTGCTTCCAGCCCCTGCTGCACGCTGCCTGTGGCTCTCATCTTCTCCCAGGCCTGGTCAGCCATCGCCTGACTCTTCTGTTGAGGTGAATGGCAGGCATCATGAGGAACACATGCACAGAAGAACTGTGTCAAGAAGATATGGGCAGAAACTATGTCAAGGTGATGCACACAGACACCATGTCAAGAAGATACAGACAGGAACCATGTGAAGAAGATACAGACAGGAACCATGTGAAGAAGATACAGACAGGAACCATGTGAAGAAGATACAGACAGGAACCATGCCAAGAAGATACAGACAGGAACCATGTGAAGAAGATACAGACAGGAACCATGTGAAGAAGATACAGACAGGAACCATGCCAAGAAGATACAGACAGGAACCATGCCAAGAAGATACAGACAGGAACCATGCCAAGAAGATACAGACAGGAACCATGCAAGAAGATACAGACAGGAACCATGTGAAGAAGATACAGACAGGAACCATGTGAAGAAGATACAGACAGGAACCATGTGAAGAAGATACAGACAGGAACCATGTGAAGAAGATACAGACAGGAACCATGTCAAGAAGATACAGACAGGAACCATGCCAAGAAGATACAGACAGGAACCATGCCAAGAAGATACAGACAGGAACCATGTGAAGAAGATACAGACAGGAACCATGTGAAGAAGATACAGACAGGAACCATGTGAAGAAGATACAGACAGTAATCATGTCAAGAAGATACAGACAGGAACCATGCCAAGAAGAACT
>JAFLJL010016181.1:0-5000 GCA_018398815.1 Conus ventricosus
GATTTCTGACTGTACAAACACTAACCCTGTTTGTGTCAAAGATGAAGTAAGTTTAAACGGAAATATTAAACTGGATCAGAGACGAGATTATTCAGAACTTGTAGTGTGTTCCCCATCTCATTATGAGCTGAATCAGAACCAAAGGTCTTCGAAAGGTGTATTTGTTGCTAGTTTTCTGTCACTCTTATTATATTTTATATTATATACAATAATATTATATAGCCTATTGTTGGATTACGCTGTTGGCAGAATTCTGAAGACTTTGTCGCGACTGGTAACGAGGTATAGCGAAGTATGCCCACAATAGAGACAGCAACAGTTGTCTCCCGTCTCTTTTGAACAATTTTTTTTTTTTCGGTATCGCACCACAGTTGAAAATAAATACTAAAACGCGGTTCTGTGGTCCGTAAGAGTCCTAAGAGACACAGAATGCTCTTTCCGTGTGTTAGAAAAATCGGACCATCTGCCAAGGTGCAGAATGGGAAGTCGTGGGTTCCAGTCTTATCAGAGGGATGTTTTGACCCCTTTCTCATATTTGAGAGTGCTACAGACTTAATCTTGAAGACTGGAACTACAGAGCGAAGTTTCATTCAAATTCATGGATTCGTATTCAACTCAACGTCCCTGAGTTGTACTGCAGGTATGTGCTTGTTTTGGGCTTGGATGACACTGGAATATTCTCCGAAAGTAATGGATCGACGTGGTGGCATCCGTCAAGATGAGGAGCTCACTGACTCCATAAGCTCCATGACAAAGCGATTATATCCCCCCCCCCCCCCCGAAGGCAGCTAAGAAGTGATATCCTGTTTAAATGGACCCCAAAACAGGTACCGCTCAACACCACCGATGTGACTTGGCAGCAACGCAATGTCTCCGCTGGTGGGTTCCCCTCCAGGCGACCTGTTATTGCCCGCTCCCTGTGGACTGCTAGGGCTGTCCCGGTTTCAAATAATCTCAAATAAACCCCCACGTGTACCAGACATAAAGAGAAATAAGAGAAAACACACACACACACAAAAGCAGATTAATTTCATAACTGAACATCTTTCGTTTTGTCGAGCTTATACTTAGAAAGAGAGAGAGAGAGAGAGAGAGAGAGAGAGAGAGAGAGAGAGAGAGTGAGAGAGAGGAGAGAGAGAGAGAGGAGAGAGAGAGAGAGAGAGAGAGTTTAGGCTCATTAACGTTTGCATAATTATTTTTGAGATACCTTTCTCAGCTGTTCAGGTCGCTTTGAGAAAGACACTCAACCAGATGTTGATAATAACAGGGACTGATTTGGACACCTTCAACGTTTTCTTAGGGAAAATAAAGACTGTTTAAGGGTCTGCTTTCTAGTCGCTTCATGCGAAGTCTGATATTGTCCTTGTGGACTTGTATTTTCATAGGCTAAGTTCCCCCACCCTCTCTCCCTCTCCCTCCCTCTCTCTCTCTCTCTCTCCCCTCTCTCTCTCTCTCTCTCCTCTCTCTCTCCTCTCTCTCTCCGCACTTTCATCTTCATCTTCATCCATCATCACATCATCATCATCATCATCATCATCATCATCATCTTCTTCTCTTGATTTTTTTTTTACCTTAGTATTTGTCTAAAAAAAACAGTCAAAAGAGAGAGAGAGAGAGAGAAAAGAGAAGAGAAGAGAGAGATGGACAAATAATCTGCAACTTAAAATGGAATAGCTGATAATCACTACAGAAAAGACAGTTTTGATTATTTAAACATTTTTGATTATGTAGGAAAAAACACACAAAAAAACAACAAACAAACAAAAACAAAAAAAAAAACAACCAAAAGCGTTTCTTTCGGAAGACGCATATTCATCTTTTCCTGTTTAGAATTCGTTCCATCTGCGATTCAGGCACGATAAATGTCTGCTGGAGCTTGACATCAGAAAGGATCTCTTTTCTTATAATATTACTGCCGTTACTTTTTTTTTTTTCATCTCAGTGCACCATGAATAATAGTAGTCTCCTCTGGCTGGAGTATAAGATAGTTTAATGTTAATTCTCACCATCCGCCTTGGCTTAGGGCTATGTCAGATCAATTGACATAGGCTAAAACACCAAGGCTACATCAAAATGTAGTTATGCTGTGCATAGTCATGCGGGGGCTGTCTTCAGTCGTGACAAGCTCCTAGCATAACAGTACCAGTCTCCAAAATCCCCAGAAGTCGGCGTGTGGCTACCCACGTGGCGGGGTAATCAAAAACAGTCACACACGTCATGTTCTCATCCCTAGCTGATGCATTTGTATCATAGTGTTCAAATGCGTCGGCTGTTCGGATGATCCCTGGAGTCTTTTAGCCAGGGTTACGACAACAACAACAACATTCTAACCATGCTGTCATTTTCTCGCCCACTCCAATCCATCTTACCTCCGGTTTTTTTTTTTTTTTTCCTTGTGTGTGTGTGTGTGTGTGTTGTGTGTGTGTGTGTGTGTGTGTGTGTTTTGTTTTTTGTTTATTGCTCTCTCACTTCTTTCCCCTTCCCGTCTCCTCCTCCATGGTGTGCCGCTATGTTGCTGTGTTGCACGTGCACGGGTAAGACGCTCTGCCCGAGTCGCCGCTACTCGTTGCTTACAGTGTCATTAGTACTACTTTAATGGGGCGTTCGTGTTTAAAGAGCTATTTTCGGGTCGTTAGTCTCGGTGAAAGGGCGTTGATGCCCTCGTTGTTCTTCAGCTTTCAGTATCTCTGTCTGTAAGTGATATTGGCTTGTCAGTCTTTCTGTCTGTCGGTCGGTCGGTCTATGGTATCTCTCACTGTCTTGTCAACAAACGAAGTCACTTATCAATGAGAGAGAGAGAGGAGAGAGAGAGAGAGAGAGAAGAGAGAGAGAGAGAGAGACAGACAGACAGACAGACAGATAGACAGACAGACAAACAGACAGACAGAGAGACAGGCAGATAGATAGACAGACAGATACATGGATGGATGGATGGATGGATAGATAGATGATTAAATAGATAGACAGACAGGCAGACAGATGGACAGAAGAAAGAGACGAAAGAGAGGAAGAGAGAGAGAGAGAGAGAGAGAGAGAGAGAGAGAGAGAGAGAGACAGACAGACAGACAGACAGACAGACAGACAGACAGACACAGAGAGAAAGACCAGTGTGGGTATTCAAACATTGACAGTTGAGCTACACCCACGTCATGAACATCAGAAGGTTCTCTATGAAGATCACCTCATAAGCTGTCGAACGACACTAGCTGAGTGAAAAGACAAGAGGGCCCAGCAGATCAGTGGAGCCAAACCGGTTCAGGCTTGACCGGCTGTAGTAAGTGCAGAGTCCAAAATAACAAAGAAATCATCATCACTGGAGCTAACAACAGCAATAACCTTGGGTCTATGATTTGGACCAAAACTTAAAAGAGTCGGTGTGTTTCCAGGCAGACGTGACTACGTACCACCATCTCCTCACCATCAGCCCTTCTCATCCCCATACTTCTCCCTTCCGATACACAGCCCAAATTAACACCCCCTACCCATCCTATCCCGCCTCCCCACGCCCACCCCCCGAAAAAAAATCATTGGAGTTAACAACAACCTTGAGTCTGTTATTTCCTCCACATGTCATGGGTCTATGTATTTTCAAGGCACGTAACTAGACCCTCATCCACACCCGACCATTCCCATCTACGCCTACTATCTAGAGACCAATAATGATAGCAGTAATGATGATGATGATGGTGATGATAATGGTGATGATGATGATGATGATGATGATGATGATGATGATGATGATGATGACGACGACGACAATGATGACGGCGACGACGACGACGACGACGACGACGGCAACGACGACGACGACGACGACAACGACGATGATGATGATTATAGATCACTTCCTTAATAACTGAGGAGCTGAAGGGGTTTACAAAGCTCAGAATTGTCCCCCCATCCTCCCTCCTCCCTTACCCTCCAAAAAGAAAACAAAAAACGTTGGATCAAAAGACAAATCGTCATTCAAATCATTTATCGAATTCGAATTACACCCCCTTCACCCCCACCCAACCCCATTCCCCATCCCCTTCTACTTGCTCACTGACTGCTGCCCTTTCCTCATCTTCCTTCCGCCCTCAGTACACACACCACACACACATCACACACACACACACACACACACACACACACACACACACACACACACACACACACACACACACACACACACACACACAACACACACACACACATTAAACAAAAGCAGTAAAAATGAGTCTGATAGAAACTCCGCGCATCAATTAAAGTCATTTCAATCAGTACGATCCCCTTATCCCCCCCTCTCTCTCTCTGTATGTGTGTGTGTGTGTGTGTGTGTGTGTGTGTGTGTGTGTGTGTGTGTGTGTGTGTGTGTGTGGTGTGTTGTGTGTGTGAGTGTGTATGTGTGTGTGTGTGTGTGTGTGTGTGTGTGTGTGTGTGTGTGTGTGTGTGTGCTTGAACTTGATGTTCCAACAATAGTTTTGTTATTGTTTCATTAATATACGAGTTATGTATTTGCATGATAGAAAAAGTGTACGTTTCAAAATATTGTTTGAGCTTGTGGTTGAATGTTGCATGAGTGTCTTTCTTGTTTTTGAGGACACGATATAAAAAAACAAAAATCTGGAAAGCTTATTCTTTAACCCTCAATAAAGACAATTTGGACTTGGCTTGAATTGACTTGACACATTTAAACTGGCACAGGAAAGAAAAGAAGCAGAAAAAAAACATTGGACACATTGCATACAGTTCGGTCTTACGGAGATGGATATGATGGTTGAAAAAACAGGACGTCTGTAAATTTTAAACGGTACTTTTTTCACCACCAGATCTGAACTTGTTGCCACTTGGCATTTGGTGGGCAGATGGACTGGGGTATTTTCTTCATCCCTAATCCCCTGAGGGTTTCATACCTGGCGAACTGGAGAAATATAGGAAAATGAATAAGTCAGTAAACAAGAATTATCATTGTTGTCAGTGGGGGCCAACAAAAAAACAAAAACATCTCGTGTGCAATC
>JAFLJL010016181.1:17500-20000 GCA_018398815.1 Conus ventricosus
CAACACAGACAAAAAAGGAAGCTCAAAGAAAGGAAATAAGAAAGAACAGAATGGCAACTTTATGACAACATCATCTGAGATGCTTATCGAATCTCCACATCCAAAGGGGAAAAAAGATGAAACCGAAACAAAAGATGCAAAAGAAGACTCATACCCTGACCTTACCCACGCCCATTCCCTCGCTGACAGTCATTGCCTAGACTCCCAGAGTGACATCACAAGCATTGACTCAGACGAGGAGAGTTCTATTGGAGAGGAACAAGGTCAGGAACTACCCACTCTCCACATCATACATGACTCAACCCTACGTGGAATCAACCCAGAACGATTGGGGAAGTCCTATGGGTTAAAAGTTTCAATGACAAAAGTACCAACAATAGAGGAATGCAACAGACTGGATATGAAAAACGAAAAAGATCCTGATGTGATTCTTTTTCACATAGGAATCAACAATCTCAGAAAGGCTTCACCAAACAAAACCAGCAAAAAAAATGGTAAAATGCGTCAGTAACATCAAAAAGCAATGTCCAAAGTCGAAAGTGGTTATCAGCAACACCATCCCTACGCTTGACGAAGAGTTGGACGGAAGAAAGAGATATTTAATGCAATGGTATTTGCGAAACTCAAGTCAACAGACGATGTGACATTTCTGCAACATGAAAACCTAAGAAAGAGACAAAACGCCATGCAGGATGAAATTCACCCCAACCCAAGAGGTCAGGTCTTATAGCCGGCAACATTGGACGACATATTCATTCTGTTGTATGGGAAAAACAGAAACACAAGGAGCATGTGAAACAAACAGAACATGAGTCGAGGCATCAAGAATCTATTAAAAAGAGGACAAGAGAGTTCCGAGAACAGAAGGAGGCTTACAGCACTGAAGAGGAGAAAGAAAAAAAAGCGCTTCACCAGACACCAATACCAAAGAGAGCTAGAAATCAGCGAAAGACGTAATGCAATGATGCAGGACCGACCAACAACTAAGTGGTACGAAAAGAACAAATCAGAATTCCCCAGCACTTCCACGACTTTGTGCAAAATGAAAGTTACCATGGAGACAGGGAAACAACCGAGACAAAAATGGATATGAGGACAGAGAACAAGATTTTTACAGCCCTGTAAAACAGAAAAAACTACTACAGAGACAGAGAAAGGAACCCAGTCATAATTTGGGATGAATATAGAAAACAATATTCCTACAACAATGAACATTACGAAAACTACCATGGAGACAGAGAAGGAAACCGCCACAGAAATGGAGATGGTCACAGAAAACAATACTTCTTCAACAATGAACAATACAAAAACTACCATGACATCAGAAATGGAAACCGACTCAGAAATGGGGATGGTTACAGAAAACAATATCTCTACAACAATGAACAATACGAAAACTACCATGACATCAGAAATGGAAACCGACTCAGAAATGGGGATGGTTACAGAAAACAATATCTCTACAACAATGAACAATACGAACGATACAATGGATACAGGGGAGGAAACCGACACAGAAACGGAGAGGGCTTCAGGAAACAAGACAACTACAACCATGAACCACATGTAAGCTATCATGGAGACAGGGGAGGAAACCGAGGCAGAAATGCGTATGAATACAGAGAACAAGACTTCTCCAACTCTGCCAAACAGAAAACCTACAATGGAGACGTTGAAGGAAATCAAGTCAAAATCGGGATAAATACGGAAACCAACGTGACTACGACCATAATCGTGACGAAAGTTACCAAGACGAACGGAAAGAAACAACAGAAATGAAGTCAAGAACAGAAATCAGCATTTCCACTTCCATGGACGATATGAGAGATAGTATGAGAAAAGGGGGACTTCACAACTACAAAACATGGGGAAAATAAGATAATACTACAACTGAGAATGTGCAATAAATACATAGATAAACAAAATAACCCCAACAAGAAAAATAACCCTGACATTACACAACTGCAACAGGAAACAAACACCACCCTTAAATGACAATGAGGATTAATGATATGAAAATTATTTCTTGGAACATAAAAGGTTTCAAAGAAACAATTAATGGTGAAAAACTCAATAAATTTGAAGAGGATGAGGTAATTGAAATAATATCGAAATACGATATCATATTCATACAGCAAACGCATTTGGATAAGGACTCTTACAGCAAAATACAAATACCAAATTTTGCACCTGGTATACATTACTGTCGTTCTAAAAGAGCAAAGGCTCAGAAAGCATCAGGGGGGATTTCAATTTTTATTAAGCAACACCTAAGAGAATTTATTACTCTATTACCTCAGAATAATAGTGACATTGTTTGGTTAAAAATGAAAGCAACAGGTAACACATTTTATATAGGCAGTGTATATATACCACCCGAAATTCTTCTTTTGGAAAAGATTACACAAATAAAATTTGGGATAATATAGAAGCTGATCTTGTAAAATTATCATATACGAACGAACAAGTAATACTATGTGGGGATTTTAACGCCAGATCA
>JAFLJL010016181.1:30000-31270 GCA_018398815.1 Conus ventricosus
AGAGGACAGGTAGCACATTTCCACAGGGTAGATTCGAAGTTCCAGACTCCAAACTGGAAAAGAAAGCAGGGAGTCGCACTGTCACAGGGCGGGTTTAGGGTTCCAGCCTCAGAGAGAGAGAACACGTCACTAAGGGATAACATTCGCGTTTCTTCCAGGATTGACTTTGAGCTGTAGTCTCTGGTGGAATAAGAAAGCACACGTAATAGTTGCGTGTACTAATATCTATTGCCAATTTGGAACTGTTGATTACATAACAAGATACCTAAAAAAAAGGTGTGCATCTGCTTGAAACAGATAAAAATTCAGAGGCATGACTAATCAGTCCTGTACAAATCTTGCGCAAGCAATAAAGTCACTGAGTTGAAGAAATACATGATGATTTCTCAGATGAATTCTTTCCAATCTCTTGCATGGAAAAAATAAAAGAGAAATAATCACGCCAAGCAAAGACAGTGTCACGCAGGCAACTTTGCTCGACAACTTTACATCTCCGCAGGCAACTTTGTATCTCTGTAGTAGCTTCCAAACGCCCGTAAAACTAGGATGGACATGTATCCCCCTTGGTTCCCACCTCGCGCCTTCGTATCCGGGTCCTCGGAAAAGCGCGCACCGCTAGAAAGCGCGCGCTAGAAAGCGCGCGCTCTAATGCTAGAAAGCGCGCAAGTAGAAAAACACAACGAGTTCACTGCTAAAAAGCGCGCACCCGTTAGCGTTGCGTATGTGATTACTTTTAACTGACACTGTTCACTACATGAATCGTTCCTATATGTTTCTAGATGAGCCAAAGCTCACACTACACACAAACAGCTGGCACCACTAAAGAGCAGCCTACAGCCAGTTTTCGCCTGTTTCTAGATGAGCCAAAAGCTCACACTACACACACACACACGAAACACACGCCTAAGTTCAGCGAGACAGAGAGGAGCTGGAATGGCTGGAATGATGGAGGAGAATTTAGCAATCATGGAAACTACACAAACCACGACAAGCCAGCCCTGCTTGTAGACGGCTATCTGTTTCGTTTGGACAGAGCTACGGCCAACGGGAAGACCTGGAGATGTACCAAAGAGGTTGTCCAGCACGGTGCCGGACTGACGTGGGCAACAAAAATTTGCAGGTACTGCGCCAGCACGTGGAGCATGGCGCTTAAAACCAAAAGGACATCGCCGTCACACAGTTTCGGAAAGCCTGCAAAAGACGCTGTGTGAGACTTGTTTCAGCGACGTCCAAATTATGAAACAACAGTTGCAGCAAAATGTTGACAAAA
>JAFLJL010016182.1:0-17500 GCA_018398815.1 Conus ventricosus
GATCCACAATAGAACACCAAGTCAAACTAACAACTCAAGTGAAACAACAATTTGCAAGACGAAAGAACATACTAGCTGCATTTTTTGATGTCAAAAAAGCTTATAATCACGTATGGCATAGTAGACTATTATTACAAATTAAACATGTTGGAATTAACGGTAACATGTATAATTTTTGTTCAAGAATTCTTAAAAATAGATCATTCAAACAAGAATAGAACATACTTATTCAAATCCGAGAACATTGCAAATGGGACTGCCACAGGTTCAGTAATATCTTCTATCTTGTTCAATATTTTAATGGCAGATTTACCAAAAGGCTTATCGAAAGGCACAGAGTTAGCTCAGTTTGCCGATGATATATGCCTATGGATGAAAGTAACCATGAAACGAATAACCTCTTCGAGGTCGCTGAACTATGTAAAAGCTTTATACCAGCGAGAACTCAATAAAATAAATGTATTTTTACAAGAAAACGGGCTTGCACGTTCATTAGAAAAAACACATATAATGCTTTTCAATTCAGGGTATGACCCAAAAAGCTCCCAGTTTTCACTTTAGATGGCATTGAAATAAAATATGTTAAATCTGTCAAATTCCTAGGTATAATCGTAACTTCTAAACTGTCATGGAACCAGCATATTGACCACATATTAAATAAAGCACGGAAAAGTTTAAATTTTATTAAGATTATAAACAAGCAACCATGGGGCCAAGATGCTTCGACTTTAATATCTTTATCAACCGCTCTTGTGCGATCTAGGTTAACCCATGCTCAGGAAGTATTTTTCAGCGCACCGCAACATCTGTTAAATAAATTGCAGAGCATTGATTGCAAGGCTTACAAACTCGCTCTTGGTGTTCCCATACATACATCCAATTTAGGAACATACAATGAGATTGGAGTGCTACCTCTCAGCGAGGTTCGAAAAGTAGCTGCGTCAAAGTTCGTTCTGAAGAGTTTTACACAGAAAAGTTTCTGTGCAAAAGAAGTTTGTTTAAATTCTGAAAAAGATTTTGGAAAGCGAGCTAGAAGAATACAATCTACAAAATCAATCTACTCGTATACTTCTCACCTTATCAGAGATTCCAACATAAATAGAAATGAAATCGCTGTTAAACCATCCTTTTCACCAGTACCAAGATGGGAACAAACGAAGGCCTGCTTTGATACGACTCGTTCAGATTTGTCAAAAAAAGATTCCCCCAACATACTAAAAATTTCAGTATACTTACACCTGGAAAATCAGTACAAGAACCACTTAAAAATTTTCACAGATGGCTCAGTGCTAGAAGACAGTAGGACAGGAGCAGCGTTTGTAATACCTGACTTAAACGTGGAGAAAATGTACCATCTAGGCAGAAATGTTTCGATTTTCAGTGCCGAGTTAGCCGCCATCCTAATGTCCTTAAAATATATTCTTTATTTCCATCTAAATTTCAGTCACGTACTAGTATGTGCTGATTCTAGATCTGCTCTTGAAGCAATCCGGTATTCAAATTCAAAAATCCGTTTGGAGATAATAACAGAAATAAGTCATGTTATACATCTTTTATCCAATAAAGGCACATCAGTTAGTTTTTGCTGGGTCCCCTCTCATTGTGGCATTTCAGCAAATGAGAGAGTCGATCAGGCTGCAAAAAAGGCAGCTCGAAATGTTGAGGTTCAACTCCCCTTAATATTCCTTTGGATTTAACAGAATGCAATATTCTTCTAAACAAAACATCGGATGAAAGCTTCAGAAAGTTGATAATGAACTCAGATACTCAGTATTATCAGAGTTGTGTTAAATTTGGTGGCAAAATCAACTCGAAAGCCTCGTCAAACAATCATCTTGCTTCTCTGTCTAGAGAGATTAGAAGTTTACTGCACAGAATGCGGTTAAATTCCCTTCGTACAAGGTTCTGTAAAAACATTAGATGCATGTGTGGAGAAACACTCGGAGTAGGACATCTATTAATCAATTGTCCAAGTGCAAGGGAATTATATTGTAAGTCGGGCGTTTGTAGTTTATCTGACGGATCAAGTCCGTCATCTGTGCCCAAGATTTTGAATGACTACTCTTTTCTTTCTTCAGTTTGTAAATGTTTGTTACACAGCCCAGTGGGCATTTACCTTTGATGTTCTATCCTTTAATATTAGATTGTTAATTACTCAGCATTACTTACAGTACTCTTGCTGCTATGCTACACTCAGTTTGAAGCGTGCTTGCCTAATTCCGGAAAAATTGACACATTTACATACAAACGCGCGCGCGCACACACACACACACACACACACACACACACACACACACACACACACACACACACACACACACACACACACACACACACACACACACGCACCTGCGCACGCACACACACGCACACACTCACACACACACACACACACACACACACACACACACACACACACACACACACACACACCACACACACACACACACACACACACCACACACACCACACACACACACATCCACACTTTGTCCCTGTATCTGGCCATCTCCAATCTCAACTCATATCATAAGAAATGTTTATTCATGCAACACATTTTCAAGAAACAGCCACAGAGTTAATACACACATTCCATATACTTCAACACATCGTCTGATATCACTTTTAGTGGAAGGACGTTAAACTGAAGAAACTGTAACACTCTCTCTCTCTCTCTCTCTCCTCTCTCCTCTCTCTCTCTCTCTCTCTCTCTCTCTCTCTCTCTCTCTCTCTTGGGGGGTCACTTCCGGCACGCAGAGTGTCAACATCAACAGTAAAGTGCTCTGGATTCTAAGTGAAACTGTGAGGTGTACACTTATTTTTTGTGAAGTGTCACTGTGCTAGCATATCATGCCTGCGATACCTCTTTCTTTTCGTGTTGCTGTGGTGGGTTTGTGTCAGTTTTTCTTGATTTTATGGATCGGCGTATTTTGAAAAAGGCCGCGTTATTCTATAGGACATTGAGGATTTGTACGTGGCAAGGCGGTGTCACCGTAGGTTTGCTCCTCTCTCTGTTATACTACGGACGTTTACTTCAACGCTGTGGTGATGTTGAGCTGAACCCCGGACCTGTTACTGGCAGCAAAGCAACCGACCTGAGGCAGACCAGACTGAGGGGCGCCAGCGGTGGTTCACCGGCATCCACCTCCTCTCCCTCCCGTTCAGCTACAGAACCCAGTCTTCGTGATGTGCTTTCTTCCATTCAGAACCTTAACTGTAAGTTCGATGAGATGAAAGTTGATATGAGGGAGATGAAAGACATGTATGCTGGACTGCATGAGGATGTTATATCTTTGAAAAATGAGGTCAGTGATCTCAGACGTGAAAACGAAAATTTGAAGGCACAGAATGACAGTCTGATTGGAGAAGTGTTGAAACTGGAACAAAAGACGGACGATTTAGAATGTCGTTCAAAGAGGAACAATGTTATATTTCATGGCATTACAAGGAGAGATCGGGAAACCAAACAGGATTGTGAGGGCCTTGTGCATGATTTGTTAACTGACAAATTAGAACTGCCAAGAGACATACAATTTGACAGGCTCCACAGGTTAAACGGGAAACCGGACTCTCCGATTATGGCTGTTGCACTTTCTTTAAGGACAAGGAGGCCATTCTTGGTGCCAGGCATAGGTTGAGGGGTACCAAGGTATTTGTCGGAGAAGATTTCTCCCGGCGAGTGAGAGAAATACGCAAGAAACTTGTCCCTCACCTGAAAGCTGCCAAAAAAGAAAATAAAAAGGTGTCAATGATTTTTGATCACCTGGTTATCGAAGGGAAAAAGTATTACTTGGACCAGGACAGTAATCTGACAACTTCAACCTAGGGATATGGCCGGCCTGTTAAAATAACATCAAAACAATATGATTCGTTAAATATTTACATAAATCTCAACGTAGAGGGGAAGGAAAAAACTGTATCACCGTTTAAAAGAGAAGGTAAGGATGGCACATCACGTGCAGCTTGGGTTTGGAGCAGTGACACGGCTGTGTCAACGCTCCCCGTCAACTGTCAAGTTCACGACAGAAATCGCTCGTGCAATGTGCCGTTGAACCGGACACATTCGGATGCTTCCACTGGGGGTGATAAACGTGTACCTGATGACACACCAAATGTTATTCATGCACATGATGAAAGAATGGATGAAAGTGTGTCTCCTTCTGTGTTTGATAAATGTTTTCCTCCTGAATTGTGTGTGCATAAATGAAAGAGCGGATGAAAACAATCTATCCTGTTCATTGAATACATGTTTATCTTGTCAAGGTCCCGCACAAAATGGATTGGTGGAAAATGTTTTATCTTCTTTGACAAATGATCATTATTCTTCAGATGTTGATACAGGCAATGGAAGAATGAATGAAAGAATGTATAGAGATGCTTTACCTTTTTCATCAGTTGAATCATTTCCCTCTAAACTTAGAACTCAAAATAATGCAGAGAATGAAAATATGAATGAAAATGGTTTCGTTTCATCGTCAAATGGGGGTTTTTCCTCTAAAATGTTTGTACATAATCGGAACGAAAGTGGTAATTTGTTATCTCCAACACTGAATGAAAGTGTCCCATTCGAAGTTTGTGAACATGGTTTAAGAAACGACGGAAATGATTTATGTCTTATGGGGAACAATCGTTCTTCTGGTTGTATTGATTTTCACATACCAAGCTTTATCCAATTGTCTTCATCAAATGAAGATGTTAATGTAGAGTCTGATAATAGAGGAGAGAGAGCAATATTGAAGGATCAAGATAATTTTACAGAAAGCGTCTACGGTGCGAGTTTGGCTGGTACGAACGGAAATCATGTATCATTTTTGCATTGGAATGTGAATGGCTTGCTTTCTAAGTTAATCTGATAAAACGTTTATTTCGTATATAACGTCTTTTGATTTTGTTTGTTTAGTAGAAACTTTTGTTGAACATTTACATTCAGATGTATTCAGCAATTATAAAGTCTTCTGTAAACCAGCCGTTCAGTTTACGAAACACGGACGAAGATCGGGAGGAGTTGTATGTCTTATCAAAATGGAATTTGTACCTTTTGTACAAGCGTTACCGATTGATCTAAACAATACCATTATGTTCAATATTTCTAAAGATGTCTTTGGTCTACCAAAGAATGTTCTTTATGTATGTACATACGTACCTCCAGAAAATTCACCATACTATGCTTTTTTATGGTATTGATAATGGTATTAATGATTTGGAAAAACTGTCTCTCTGATGTTATGCTCAGTATGCCTGATACATATGTACTTCTGGCTGGAGACCTAAATAGCAGAATTTCTAACATTTGTCAGGAATTTCCAACCCAAAATTGTCATTTTAGTTTGCATAACGAAACCCTCATAAACAGATGTTCAGAAGACAAGATATTAAACAGGTATGGTAAGCTCTTGTTAAACATGTGTACTGTGTTAGATTTGTGCGTTTTAAATGGTGTGTGCGACGGCGACCGTCAAGGTCGTTTCACATACATTTCAGAGTCAGGGAACAGTGTGAATGATTATTTTATAACTTCCTATGACATGTTTAATGCTATTAATATATCGTGCAGTCTTTGTGTGAATGAACGAATTGAGTCTGACCATCTGCCTCTAGTATTCCATTTAAATTCACTTTTTAAAGTAAGTGATGAAAAAGGCATAAAGAAAAACATACAAGTTATAGAGAAGTATAAATGGCAAGATGAATATGCTGATACTTTCTGTGATCTAATGAATAGTCAACATGCTTTGTCAATGCTGGAGAATGCAGTAACTGATCGATGATGACATTAACGCCGCTTTGAATATATTCAATGCTTGTATAAAAGATCAAGCAGAGTGCATGAGGAAACAAATAAGAATAAATGACACTCTGAAGAATGATGATTGGTTTGATCATGAATGTTATAAAACCAAGAGAGACGTGAAACAACTTCTAAGAATATCTAGAAATAATTGGACGATAAAGACAGAGACGTTTATTGTAAAGCTCGAAGGGAGTATAAGAATCTTTTAAAGAGGAAGGAGAACGAGTATAATTCTTCTTTGTTATGCAATTTAGTTACCTCAGTTGAAGATCAGCAAGAGTTTTGGAAACACATGCGCAGAATATCAGTTAAGAAAAGTAGTACGCTTAACAATATCTCTGTCAGCGATTGGGATAGGCATTTCAGAGATCTTCTCGAAAAAGATGCTGAAGAAGATGCAGAAGAAATAGAAGATGAGAGAACTTTTCTCGATTCTGATAGCGATGCAGGGTTCCTTGACAATACAATTACTAGAACAGAAGTGATCTCTGCAATTAAAAAACTCAAGAACAAGAAAGCTGCAGGCCCTGATGGCATTGTTGGAGAATTATTCAAAAATGCCGGAAATATTGTAATTGATTTTCTTCGTCAGATTTTTCAATGTAATTTTTGACAAAGGGATATTCCCTGATAACTGGACAGAATCGATTATAATGCCATTATTTAAGAAAGGCGAAGTCAATGATCCAAGTAATTACAGGGGCATATCACTTAGTGATATAAGTAGTAAATTATATAGCTCTATAATTAACTGTAGACTGCAAAAGTGGGTGGAATTTAATAATAGCACGGGTGAGTGGCAAGCGGGTTTTAAGAAGGGTTATTCAACTATCGATCAGATGTTTACCCTTTTGGCTATTGTACAAAAACAGTTTTCATGGAATCGCAAATTATATGTGGCCTTCATTGACTTTGAAAAGGCATTTGATTCCATATCTAGAAAATTACTTTGGCCAGTACTTCAAAAGAATGGAATAAAGGGTAAAATGCACCGATGTATCAAGAGCATGTATAATTGTGTAAAAGCAAGGGTCAGGTGTGGTGGTGAATTTACAGATTACATAGTTTGTACAAAAGGTGTAAAGCAAGGAGATGCATGTAGTCCTGTTTTATTTTCCTTGTTTATCAACGAATTAGCACAAGAAATCATAGAGAAGGGAAGACAATGGTGCAACACTGTCTCCAGATACAGTTGAATTGTTTATTTTGTTATTGGCAGATGATATAGCTTTGTTGTCAGAAACACCAGTTGGCCTTCAGACCCAGTTGAACAATTTATGTAATGCAGCTTCTAGACTCCAACTTAAAGTAAATATGAAAAAGAGCAATGTCGTGGTATTTAGAAAAGGAGGGCACCTTGCAGCGCGAGAGAGATGGGTTTTTAATGGTGAGCAAATGGCTGTCGTTAACTGTTATAAATATCTTGGTATTTATTTTTCTACCCGACTTAGTTTTGTGGCTGCATGCACAGATCTCGCAAGCAGAGCGAGAAACGCTTTGCTATCAATTCTGCAACGATTGTTCACACTTAATAATAATTCGCTGAGAGTATTGTTAAAAATTTTTGATACTCGGGTGCAGCCAATCGCTCTGTATGGTGCTGAACTGTGGGGACTGGATACTGCTGCTGTTCATGTTGAAAAGGTTCATTTGTATGCTCTAAAGAAATTTTTAGGAGTCCACATTAAAACACCTAATGATCTTGTTTATGGTGATACTGGACGTCACCCTATTTACATAAATTCAAGTGTAAAGTGTATCAGATACTGGCTAAAGATATCACGGATGAATGAATAACAGATTACCTTTAAAAGCTTATAAAATGTTACTCTGGTTGGATTCACGGGACAAAACCACATGGGCGTCAAATGTTCGTAAGACCCTGTTTTTAAATGGTTTTGGATTTGTGTGGCTAAACCAGGGTGTGGAAAATGTGAAATATTTTTGCAATTGTTTCGTCAGAGACTTATTGATAACAGATGGCAAAACTGGCATGAACATGTTCTGGAAAGTGATAGATTTACATGGTACAGATCGTTTAAATCATTTAATAATTGCGAAACATATCTTTCACTTGATATTGACAGACATATAAAAAATTATATGACGAAGTTCAGATTTGGTGTCTCAGACATAGAAATGCATCGTCAACGATACAATGTAGTTTCTGACCGCAATCTGACATGCCCGCTATGTGGAAAGGCAAATGATAATGAAATACACTTTCTGTTCGTCTGCTCTGCTTTCAGTGACCTACGGCAGGAATATATTCCATGTAAATATTATGCAAGTCCATGTCAGTTCTGTGTGACTCTATTAATGACGAATGAAAATAAAATTATTGTGAGGAATTTATGCATGTATTTATATAAAGCCTTTAAGAGGCGAGCTGTTATGGTTAGCTAAAAATGTATTGACACGCCAATACTACATGGACATGGATATCCTAGTATGGTATTAATATATGGGTCAGTAGATTAGACTTCATGCACATGTGTAGTAGATTGTAATTCATCCATTTGAGTGTCTTTTTTTTTTTTTTTTTTTTTTTTTTTTCATGCATTCTAGTTAAACTTTGTGTTGATGTTGTTGTCATACTTATCATGCTGAGTTTTGAATGTAATCCCCCTTCAGAAGGGCTGTGGCCAATCTGAATAAATTTCATTTCATTTCATTTCATTTCATTTCTCTCTCTCTCTTGAAGCAAAATAGCCCTGTTATACACCAAACACCATCGACACCTGTCTCTACTCACAATTCCTTTCAGGTCTTAGTCGAGGACAGTGATGACACTATTCAACAGAAATGTGACCAAAACGATTCCAGTATACTTGAGGGTAACACAGATACTGATCAAAACCTTCACCTTCAATCAGTCACTCAGGACAAGTCTCTAGTGCAAATTTTACGTGATATAAAGATTCCTGAGTATTTTTCTTCGGTCCTCATAGGTGACTCTGTCCTGAGGTATATCGATCCAAGACGTCTTGGCAGTGGAAAGACGGGGTATTCAAACTGTGTGTTCCCGGGTGACAATGAAGGTTTTGATGCAGTGGCTAGGCACAATGCCAGACAAACTCACCCACATCCAGCATGTGATTGTTCATGTAGGAGTCAACGACTACCCCGCTGGCCCTGTTGCCCGTGACACAATTTGGACAGAACTTATCAATCTCTGCAAGATCCCCTTTCCCCTTTCAGCTGTCACCCACCTTCAGCCCCAAATCGTCCCAGCACGAGGACGTCACCCTTTTAACAACTCGATCTTTCCCTCCAACGAACCCTGCGTACAGCCTGCTTTGCTGCTGAAATCAACTTGATAAACAATCATGATACATTTATTACAAAGAATGGTGCCCCAAGACTTGCTATTACAAAGATCCTGTTCACCCTAGTCTTAAAAGGTACTGCAAAACTACCCACCAATTTTATGCAGTTTTTGCCACTTTTCTCTCGTCAAAACCAACAGCCGACATGGTGAAGGTGGCCTTTTTTTCACAGCGACAGCCCGAAAGTGATGGGCAAATGAGCAGGGGCCAGGTGCTTTTGATAGCACCCAGCAGGGCGGCAGGGTAAACCACGCTCTGAGTTTGGTCAGTGTTCAGGACGTGGTGGCTATGCAGCTGGCCCCCTCCATCTCTCCATGATCCACACCCCATGCTGCCGTCCCAGAGACAGGGGGGGAAGGCCGACCCAGACACACCAGGGTCACTGACATTGCTACTTGAGCCGTACATGTAAGTATTATGTTACAGATGGATCTAGTGGAGGCGATTCAGGGTTTGAACTTGTGAAAGTGCGGACTAAACATGGTTCCATGTCAGTGTATCTTGCGCGGTTCGCATCAGAGTCAATTTTTCTTCTATATGTGCTAGGGTGAGCCGGCGAACATTTCCGCTCACGTCGCGGGCGTGGTGTGCGTCCAGGGGATTATCTGTGTGACAGCACAGCTTGGGAGAGGGTAGGGAGGTATCTTGAACTTTTTGTGTTTTGTCCGTGGAAGTGGGGGAAAATTTTGGGTCATGCATCATCCTCACTGTGAGTTGCCCAGTCGTAGTTGACCTTACGTTGAATTGTCCAATCACAGCCAAGTTGACTGTAAAGCAGGCTGGGGATTAGGTGAACTGTCGCTCGTGTTATTTTGCAGCTGCTCAGAGTGGAAGTCTTGACGTTGTGTGTGTTTTTATGTTGGAATCCTGGTGAATCCTTTTAGGAACCTTGTGTCGGGGTCGGGCTTGAGGATTAGCGGAGCTGCCTTGAGTCGGAGAGGACTGATTCTGTGTTTCTGTGTAATTGCATTCTTCTCGCTGTTGGAAGTACAGTAGAAGGACTGTCGCTACTGTAATTTGTGAAGACGTGGTTGCTGTGTTTGTATTGAACTGTAACCGGTGTTCCTGAGCCCCTGGTGGGGTGAAGATTTGGGTTGCTGCGTTTGTGTTGAACTGTAAACCGTGTTTCCTGAGCCCCTGGGGGGGTGAAGACTTGGTTGCTGTGTTTGTGTCGAACTGTAACCTGTGTTCCTGAAACCTTGGTGGGTGAAGACTTGGTTGCTGGGGTTTGGGGTTGCTGTAGAGTGCGGTCTGGGGGTGGCCTTGGTGGCGCTGGACAACCCATCTCGGAGTTGGGCCGGACACGTTTGGTTCAAGGTACGTTTGGTTAATTCAGTGTAGACATTTTAGTAATTCCTTCACTGAACCTGGTTGTGGTTGGATTGAGCCAGGATACCGGGGAACTCAGAAGGAAATCCTTATCTTTATTGGTTGATTTGGGCAGCTGGAGGCTGGAAGCAGTCTGAGTGCCAGGCCGGGCTGCGTTAGTCCCGGGGAAAGGGGCTATGGGTTTGTAATTAAACGGTTTGTAATGGTTGCATTGAGTGGTTATATTGGATGATATGAGTTGGGCATTAAGATCAATGTAGGGTTTTTTGTGCATGTGTGAGTACATTCATTCATGTGATCTTTCAGTAATTTCAGCCACTGGACCTGTGGGTGTCAGTATGATCTGTTAGTCTTATTAGCAGGCCTTAATGCCAGACCAGGAATTATATATGTATTTGTGTGGTTGCTAGTACTGTTGACACCTGTCGGGAAATTTTAAATCAGGGGAGCCCAGCCATTGTTTAAAAATTGTTGGTTTTAATTTGTATATGATGATATGTTTGTCAACCTTAGATATGTTTGTCAACCTTAGGGTGCATTGCTCAGTCAGTTTGGAGTAAGCCAGCTGGTATGTCAGCTAAGATCAACTTTAACAAAGATTGACAGCCCGGAGTGTTTTGGGGTGTGATGTGGTGTGTGTGTGGTTGCCCCATGATTTGACTAGGCTGTAAGTTGTAAGTGAGTTTACAGCAGTGGCAGTGACCGTGACCGACAGATTTATTTGGCAATAACTATCTGCATCTTTTATCTCTTGTTTTCCAAGTTACATATGTTTGGACCTTGTTCCTAACATTGGGAATTGTGTGGGAAGCTTTTGCCCTGGGTTTTTTTTAAGGTTGTTCTGCATCTAAGGAAAGTAAATTAATAGTGGCCCGTGGAGTAGGACCCGGGGTATGTGGTTAAGTTGGACTGAAGTTTGACTTAGATTGTGTACACTGTGTGGCACTGATGTTTTGTAAAGTAGCTGTAATATAGTCCCGTCTGGAAATCTCTTCCTTTTTACAAATGGATAATAATTAGATTAAAGCTAAGTGCTAAAGCTGTTTTCATTTGGATAAGGTTACCATTGGGTTTCATCTTGTGATTGGAGCGGGTTATTAGTTAAGAGACAGAATTTCACAGAGTGACTTGACTCCCATGGGTGGTGCTCTGATGAACATGAATCTGTATGTGTGGGCCCTATGAGATTCATGATAGGTTTCTTAGTGGGGATGTGCCTGTATGTGTCCACAGATATCCCCTGCAATCCTGCCTTAGCTGGGTGCCTGTAAAACCTGCCTTAGCTGGTGCCTGTAATCCTGCCTTAGCTGGTGACGAGATCCCCGTGCTAGGAAGTGACAGAGCGTGGGCTACTCTTCCTGTTGCTGTGACAGGCCGAGTGGTGCATGTGAATGTTGACGACAAACGGGCTGGTTGAGGTAACAGCGTTGAACATTATTTCCAGGATCAAGGAAATGAGCCGTCAATCATCAGTCGTGCAGTGGACTACCCATGTGTGAAAGACACTAGTAAAAATCTTTAGTGACTTTAAATTTATTAGTAATATTTTTGTATAGCTGGTTACTTGTTGGCTAATTAGTCATTACTTGTGTGTGTCGCAGGCTGCACAGGTTTTCGAGACAAATTTTCTTTGTGTGGTGGCAAAAAAAAAAAAAAAAACATTTATATCAATAATTTTATATGTTGGACACTTTTGGGTTTGGGCCATTCTCTGCGAGTAGTTTTATAGCAACCCAGTTACTAGGTTATTAATTGGTCATGCGGCTTTAAGTGCCCAGTTGTTGGAATGTTTACCCATTAAATTTAAACTTGAAAATGTGTGAACATTGCTGAATTGTTGTAGTTTTGTTTCATTCTATCAGTGATTGTGTACAAATTTTTAGTTTTGGGGATTCTATATCAGTGATTGGTCTGCACTGTGTTACAAAATTGTAGTTTTGGGGATTCTATATCAGTGATTGGTCTGTCACTGTGTTACAAATTGAGTTTTGGGCATTCTATATTGGTGCTTGGTTCGTCATTGTGTCGGAGTTCATTCCCCGGTTGCTGGCTTGTGCATGAGCCGGTAAGTGAATTTGTTGATAAGTCTCGGATTCACAGTGTCCTGTTGGGGGGCCCAATTTGCCAAGGTGTTTCGTCGTGTGGGTTGTATTGCACGGTAGCGATGCATCGCACCAGGCTGGGCACATTGGGATTTGACCCAAATTTAAAGGTTAGTCATTAATTAATTTCAATGACCTTGTGTTAGTTTGGTTGTGCGGGGGGGGGGGTGTGTGACTAGAAATCTGTGTGCCGAATGGTTAGTGGTTGATGTTTGAGTTTGAGGAAAGTGAATGTGTTGGTAGTAAGTGGAATATCAGTGTTAGGACCCCCGGTGTCGTGGTTGAATGAAATTAAAACATGTGTGAACTGTTCATCGTTTCTGGCCTGCTTATTTGGTTGGGGGCGTAGGTATTGTAGGTCTGTAATCTGTCTGTCCCTCCCTAGTTGGTTAGGTGTTAGCGAGCCTGCAGGCTCAACCCGAGGACGCTGTCTCCGTTCGACGTGTTCCGCAGCAACAGCGTTACGACGCCCCCGAGGCCTTTCAGCCTCCCATCAACAGAGAGCCTGGTCCCTCACAACAGCGTTACGACACCACTGAGGCCTATCAGCCTCCCTTCAACAGGGGGCCTGTTCTTTCACAGCAGCTGTATACCGACGTGGGCGAGGGCCTTTTCAGCGTTCGATCTCCAGTCGGCCTCAGGACAACGGACTGCCCAGTACATGAAGCCAGCCGTGCTCCTACCCCCTATTCCCCAACCAGTCCCAGGCCTCACTCCAAGGACCCTGGTGTCCCTCCGTTTCATACCCACCTCCCACTTCTCAGAATCCCCTTCTAGCCACAGAGGGCTACTGGAAGACTGTCCCACCAAGCTGCCACCGAAGCTTCCAGAACCAGTGGCAGCTGTGCCTCCCCTACCACCTGGTGTGCTGGAGGTACGTCCCAGCAGACTGGAGAGTACGCCTCCAACTGCTGAACATGGCGTCACAGCTCCTGAACCAGTCCAGACTACAGTAGTTTTCATATGCACCACCCTGATCATATGATTGTCAAAATGAGAATGGGTGGAAACTGTGTTGTTTGTGGTGTAGTTGTGTGTGTGTGTGTGTGTGTGTGTGGGGGGGGGGGGGGGGGGGGGGGGTGCATGCATGGTGTCCACTCGCGCATGCGCACATGCGCGCACGTGTTTTTGTATGTATTGAGAAAAAGTAAGGGTGGGGTTGAACGAGCGGGGACGGGGTGGAGCGGGAGCGGGAAGGGGGAGGGCGAGAAAATGAAGGAGGAAGAACGGTGTTCTATCAAATTTTAAAATAAAGAGAATTGTAGTAACCATGTGGAATTCATCAACAAGTCGGATACTTCCTTGTTTCCATTGTATGATTTGGTATTAACAAAATGATTCAAATGTCACCGAGTTAAAAACATGTTCATCGATATGTTAACAGTTAAGGATGTTCATGTATGCTATGAGAGAGAGAGAGAGAGAGAGAGAGAGAGAGAGAGAGAGGAGAGAGAGAGAGAGAGAGAGAGAGAAAATAGAGAGAGAGGGAGGGAGCATGTGTGATGGATGTGAGTGCGTATGTGTATGCGTGGATGTACACGTAAGTGTTAGCGCTCGCGGGAACGCGCGCAGCCACGTGAGCGAGGTTGAATGATGTTGATACCGGACCCTGGTAATCGGAATGGACAAGTGAACTCTATTCTGCTTCTGGTTGACGGCGTTTGTATTTCGTCCCAGGATTGCTGATACCGTTATTTCTTGCTGAGTTTTGCCGCATATGGTTGTAGCTATAAAATAATCTTTCTTGATTTGTTTACGGCAGCTGATCTTTTTCTGCCTTTTGTTGTTGTTGTTGTTGTCGCTAATTGCTACAAACAGGTGTTCTTGCTGTTTGACTATTATTCTACTTGTTTATTTGCAGTGTTGTGTAATCGTAGTTTTTTTGTAAATCAGTTTCATCTATAATGAATGAATGGTTGTCTAAATTCGGGTTGAAAATAGCTATTTAAACGTGTGTCATCTTTTAAAACAAAATTTCTGACGTGTCCAACATTTTATCCAATCCAATAACTGTTTCCATTGTTTTTGTTTTTCAGAATCTCGACTTTCCAATATAGTACCGGATAATTTAGTTTCAATCCAAGGTTATAATACTGTAAGAAGAGATCCAAAGACAAAGCTTGAAACAGGTTTAGTGACCTATATTCACAACTCAATTAATTATAAACAGATCAACAGTATGGATAAATATAACATAGAATGCATATGGATAGAAATCTATGCGAAGGGTACTAAACCGATTTTGCTAGGCTGCTTAAATAGAAATCCTAACGAACGCATTGAATGGTTCGATCGTTTCGACATATGATGGAAGATGCCTCAATGCGTTCGTCTGAGATTATAATTTTAGGAGATTTTAACATTGATCTACTTAAACCACATGATAAAATGGAAACGGATTTATGAATTACAGAATTTGACACAGCTTATTAACACACCGACAAGAAAAAATCTATCCTCCGAACGCTAATTGATCAAATATACGCAACAAACCCATCTAATATTATAGAAACATCAGTACCTCTATACGGTCTCAGTGATCACTTTCCAATTTGTCTAACATGGTCCAAAAAGGGTGTTAAAATTCCCAGAAATGTTCACAAATGTATATCTTTTCGAAGCTACAGAAAATTCGATACTAACAATTTCTTGTCCGATTTGTGTAACGCAAATTTTCTGAGGTATATCAGCACAATGACCTGATGGAGCACTGGCTGCTTGGTATGATATATTCATCTCTGTCTTTAATAAACACGTGCCATCGGTAACTAAACGTGTCAACCAAGGGTAAGCCACCGTGGTATAATGAAAAAATCGGTAAGGCCATTAGTCTACGAGATACTTATTGCAAACAAATGGTAAAGATGATAATTTTAAAAAGCAAAGAAATAAGGTAACCGATATGAAAAGAGCCGCCAAAAAGAAATATTTCAGTGATCTTATTTCCCGTAAAGAAGATTCAAAATCGATCTGGAAAGCTATTAATGAGCTCTCCGGTAAACACTTGGTCATCTAGCGCTCCTTCTGAGAGAACCTTGTCTGCTGAACTCTTAAATGATCACTTCACAACTGTTGCAGAAAAGACGATCAAAGCTGACTGTTCAAAAGACAATGACCTATTTGAGCTAAAAGCGTACTGTGTATCGAAAACATAAAATCTTATCTTCAAATCGAGTATATGGTGTACATGATGTTTATAAGGAATTGTGTTCATTAAATCGTCCAGTTCTCGAGGTTTAGATGATATAGATGGAAAAATTTTGAAAATTGCTGCTCCGATATATCAGAGCATCTTACATATATTTACAATCTTTCCATTGATAAAGGTTGGTATGATATATTCATCTCTGTCTTTAATAACACGTGCCATCGGTAACTAAACGTGTCAAACCAAGGGGTAAGCCACCGTGGTATAATGAAAAAATCGATAAGGCCATTACCCTTCAAAGATGCTAAAGTTTTACCCTTTTTTAAATCTGGTGATCCCACTGATCCTTCTAACTACAGACCTATCTCTATCCTATCTTTCTATCTAAACCCCTTGAAAAACACATCAAATGTAACATCCATAAACATTTCATGAAATACAATTTATTACATTCTAATCAAAGCGGATTTAGAGAAAATCATTTTTGTCACAACCTTGCTCACTAATATAATTGAACATGGCATTTAAACATAAACAATGATCTCTTCACAGGAACAATTTTTGTCGACTTTGCTAAAGCATTCGACCACTATAGATCACAATCTACTGTTTAAGAAAACCTAACATTGTATGGTTTATCCCCTGAAGCTCTTAAACTCATTTCCTCATTTCACAACTGTAGGCGACAAGTAGTCTTAAAAAATTCCGCTACTTCCTCTCTTATGCCAGTAAATTATGGCGTTCCCCAGGGTCAGTCCTGGGGCCTATCTTATTCTCAGTTTATATAAATGATCTTCCTTTACATATGTCTTCTCCCTGTGAGCTTTTTGCTGATGACACTACTCTCCATAATAATGACAAAGAATGCTGACTCAGTATGTATCAATTACAGAATGATCTCAATAAACTTGCAAAGTGGACTAATTTGAACCATATGGCCCTCCATCCTCAAAAGTCTAAATTTATGATGACTACAACCAACAGAAACGTCAAAATATGAAAGCCGATTTGTTTAAAATACGTATACAAAATAAAGTTGTAGAAGAAGTTAAATCACACAAATTATTAGGTCTTACAGTTGATAATAATCTTTCATGGTCTAATCATATATTTGATTTGTCTAAAAGGTATCTAAAAAAATTATTCTTGTTGAACCGAATCAAGAATTTCCTTGATCAACATACTAGAAAATTATATTCTATGCATATGTACAACCAGACATTAACTATGCCTCTACATGCTGGGATTTAGGCCAGTAAAAATTGCTAAACCGCTAGAAAGCATGTACAGACGCGCTATTAAGCTGATACTCTTGAAATCTTCTCTACAAGCTAGTGATATAAAGATCTTAACATTCTTCCATTCGATCTAAAATGCATGCTTTAATAAAGCTGTCTTTATGTATAAAATCATTAATAATATTGCGCCACCTTATCTCATGACAAATTTCCCTAATCAAATTCGAGGCAAAAATATCCTATACACCCCTCGACCACGAACTGATCTTTTCAAGTCATCCCTTACTATCTCTGGAGTAAATAATGGAGTGAAATCCCTACACATTTAAAACAGATAAATAGTTTTAACATCGTTTAAAAAAGCATATTTCAAATACCTCATAGACCATTTGTAAATCATGTTTCACTTAACTGTATATTCTCCTAAGTTTGATGTTCCTTTTGACACAAACAAGTTGTTGCGCCGGAGATGGCCCGGAGATTGACGTACAAAAATGTTTATGTATACCTATGTGATGCTTACGTATAGTCCAGTTGTGTGTGTGTGTGTGTGTGTGTGTGTG
>JAFLJL010016184.1:0-2500 GCA_018398815.1 Conus ventricosus
GACTTGCCCAAACCAGGAACAGTGCGAGGAGGCAGAAGGAGAGGAAGACAGAGACAGAGATTGGAGGAGGACAACATCAGTGCATGGACTGGCCTCACACTCAGCAACTGCCCAAGAGCGTCTGAGAACCAGGAGGAGTGGAGGAAGCTGGTTGAAAAATCTTCAGTGGCGCCCTAACGGTCAACAAGACTCCGGAATCGGCGATAGGTCATAGGTGAACTACTGCTACTGTTACTGCTGCTGGTAGTCCTCCTCCTCCTCCCCCTACTATTACTACTACTTCTGCAACTACTACAATAGCTGGTGCTGCTGCTTTGCCACTAAAACTACTACAATTACTGCTACTCCTACAATTAGTAGTAGTGCTATTACTCCTCCTCCTCCTACTCTCCCCATTCTCCTCCCCCTACCACTTATATCACCACTACTACCACTTCTGCTACTACTACTACCACCACCACTACCAACACCACCATTGTTGCTGCTACGGTTGTTACTACTACTCCTACTGCTACTTCTTCTTCCTCGACTCTTCCTCTTCCTCCTCCTTCCACAACAACTATTCTTTCTACTATTACTACATCTACTGTTGCTGCTGGTACTGCCACAGCTACTATTACTACTACTACTACTATCACTACTTCTACTGCTATTACTAATGCTGCTGCTGCTTACCACCACAGCTACTGCTACTACTACTACTACTGCTGCTGCTACTACTACTGCTGTTGCTGCTGCTGCTGCTGCTACTACCACTACCACTACCATCACTACCACCACCACCACTACTACTACTGCTACTGCTGCTGCTACAATTGCCACTATTACTGTTACTACTACTGCTGCTACTATTGGTGTTGGTACTGCTGGTGTTGGTGTTGGTACTGCTGGTGTTGGTGTTGGTACTACGGTGCTGGTGTTGGTGTTGGTACTGTTGGGGTTGGTGTTGGTATGGTGGTGTTGGTGTTTGGTTCTGCTGGTGTTGGTATGGGTGTTTGGGACTGTGTGTTGGTGTTGGTACTGTTGTTGGTGTTGGTACTACTGGTGTTGGTGTTGGTATGCTGGTGTTGGTACTGGGGTGTTGGTGTTGATATGTGGTTTTTGGTGCTGGTTTGCTGGTGTTTGGGGGTCTGTGGTGTTGGTATGCGGTGTTTGGTACTGCTGGTGTTGGTATGCTGGTGTTGGGTGTTGGTATGCTGGTTTGGTACTGTTGGTGTTGGTACTACGGTGTTGGTGTTTGGTATGCTGGTGTTTGGTGTTGGTTTGCTGGGTTTGGGAGTGGGGTTGGTTTCAGTGGTGTTTGGTGTTGGTACTGCTGGTGTTTTGGGATGTGGTGTTTGGTGTTGGTACTGTTGGTTTGGTATGTGGGTTGGTGTTGGTGTGGTTTTGTGGGGTTTTGGGGTTGGTACTGCTGGTGTTGGTGTTGGTAATGCTGGTGTTGGTCTGGGTATTTGGTACTGCTAGTGTTGGGTTGGTACTGTGAGTTGGGTTGGTACTGTGATGTTGGTGCTGTGGTATTGGGGTTGATATGTTTGGTGCTGGTATGTTTGGGGTGGTTCTGTTGGTGTTGGTATGTGGGGATGGTGTTGGGACTTAGTGTTGGTGTTGGGACGTTGGTGTTGGTCATGTTGGTGTGGTCTGGGTCTGGGGTTGGTATTGTGGTGTTGGGACGTTTTGTTGGTGTGCTGGTATTGGTGTTGATATGTTTGGGGTTTTTGGTTTGTTTGGGGTTTTTGTCTGCTGGTGTTGGTATGTGGTTGGTGTTGGTATGTGGTGTTTGGGGTTGGTACTGCGGGTGTTTGGGACTGTGGTGTTGGTATGTTGGTGTTTGGTACTGTTGGTGTTGTCTGTGGTGTTGGTACTGTTGGTGTGGTACTGTGGTGTTGGTGCTGGTGTTTTTTGGTATGCTGGTGTTGGTACTGTTGGTGTTGGTACTGTGGTGTTGGTGCTGGGGTTGGGGTGGTGTGGTGTTGTAACGTGGTATTGGTGCGGGTTTGGACTGCTGGTATGGGTTCTTCTGGTTTTGGTTGGCTTTGGGTGTTGGCGCTGGGTGTTGGTATGCTGGTGGGGTACGCTTTGTTGGTGGGGGTACGGGGTGTTGGTACTGTTGGGCTGGTACTGCTGGTGTTGGTACTGCTGGTGTTGGTGCTGGTATTGGTACTGCTGGTTTGGTACTTTTGGGTTTGTGGGTTTTCTGTGGTTTTGTATGTTGGTTTGGAGTTGGGTTGGTTTTGTTGTGTGTTTTTTATGCTGGTTTTGGTATGCGGGTTTGTTGGTATTTTGGTGTTGGTTTGGAACTTTTGGTGTTGGTGTTGGTACTGGGTGTTGGTATGTGGTGTGGTACGTGGGTTGGTACTGTTGGTGTTGGGTTGGTCTTTTGGTGTTGGTGTTGGTATCTGGTGTGGTGTTTTCTACTGGTGTTGGGGTGGTATGCTGGTGTTGGTGCTGGTGTTGGTATGCTGGTGTTGGTGTGGTGTTGGTCTGTTGGTGTTGGTGCGGG
>JAFLJL010016184.1:7500-10539 GCA_018398815.1 Conus ventricosus
CTTTTGCGGACCCTTCCCCCACCCCCACCCCCCCCCCCCCCCCTGCTGGCTGGTGTGCTCTTTTTCGGCCGCAGGAGGAAATTAACCCGCGGGGATGCTATCAGGGATTAAAACCCCAAAATGGGGGGCTGGGCCCCAGTTTGGGGGGTGGGGGAGTGGGGGTGGGGGTGGGGTTGGGGGGGGGGGGTGGGGGGGTGGGGGGTGGGGTGACATCCTGAAACTCTGGGGGGGGAATACTAACCTTCCCCAGTGGGCCTGTCCCGTCAGGGTTTGGGTACAGACCCCAAAAAAAATAATGGAGACGGGGGGGATCTTGGGAGTGGTGGATGCTCGGAAAACCGGGGGGGCCTCGATCGAGGGTTTGGGGGGGTGGGGTGGGGGGTGGGGGGGGGGTGGGATGGGTGGAGGGTGTGCCCCGGACGGGGGTGCGGCGGGGAAGGGGGAGGGGGGGGGGACCCCTAGGGGGAAAATGGATGCGGTATTTGTAAAAAAAAATCAACAACAAAAAAAAAAAACCCCCCAAAGTGAAAGTTTGGCTTTTGCGCTTCATTTTGTTTGTTTGTGTGGTTGTTTTGTGTGTGTTGTGTTGTGTGTGTGGTGTGGGATTTTTGATCAAAATTTTGTACCGCCTTTAAAACTTTTTTTTCGACTGGAAGGGCAGACAGTTTTGGACTTTTTCGCGCTTTTTTTTTCCCCCATTTTTTGAACAAGCGCATGTGGTGTATTGAAAAAAAAAGGGTTAAAAAAAAAAAGAAAAAAAAAAAAAAAAACAAAAAAAAATAAAAAGAAGAAGTGTACGAAACAGAGGAGAAAGCTGAGGGGGAAGAGGGGAATGTAAAAATGAAACAAAAATTTTAATCGTATTTAAATTTTTTTGGTTTTAAAAAATTTATGTGTGTCAATTAAAAAAAAAAATCCGAAAAATGTTCGGGATCTTTGTGCGGGTGAACAAAAAGAAAGAGAAAAAATCCGGCCTGGTAGGGAAGCAGTCATCATATGATCGCTGTCAGTCAGTTGGATTAGGGAGTGCCGATTTTCGTGAAATGTTAGTATTAAGAAAGAGATCCTCACAGTTATAAGTCCCCCCCCGACCCCCCCCCCCCCCCCCCCCCCCCCCCCCCCCCCCCCCCCCCCCCCCCCCCCCCCCCCCCCCCCCCCCCCCCCCCCCCCCATCCTTTTTTCTTCTTCTTCCTTTCAGCGTGTAGAAAAAACGGTCTAGAAATATTTTCCGGAAATAGTAAAGAAGAGAGGCGATAACCATCGTTCTGGTCAGTTTTTAAGTCATCGTATCGATCTTGCGATTGCTTGATGAACTAAAGGTCTGTGTGCGGTTCAGAAACAGAGTGATTGCTTGATGAACTAAAGGTCTGTGTGTGGTTCAGAAACAGAGTGACTGCTTGATGAACTAAAGGTCTGTGCGTGGTTAAGAACAGAGTGATTGCTTGGTGAACTAAATGTCTGTGTGTGGTTCAGAAACAGAGTGATTGCTTGATGAACTAAAGGTCTGTGTGTGGTTCAGAAACAGAGCGATTGCTTGATGAACTAAGGTCTGTGTTGTGGTTCAGAACAGACCCATGGTGGTGGTTTGACAGGATTTTGTGCCCGTGGAGACGTAGTTCTGGCGGACTGGATGGCGGAAACGATCTTATTCTGGCTGATTTTCAATCACTGTTTTCGTGATTCCTCATCGAAGGCACAGGTGGGTTCACGAAACAGATCCAGCAAGCTTTACTGGATTTGCTCTGTGTAGAAAGGCAGAAAAAGGACGAAGCTTTCAACGGGAGAGGGCCGCCAAGCTGGTGATCATAATGGTTCTGTTGATTTTCCGGTCTTTGTGGTGGATTTCGCCATTTTGCAAAGCTGTGTGATCGTGTCATACAAGGTGGGACAATGCTGTTGGATTATGACATGGGAAGCATAGTAGTCGTCCTTTGATCCGTCGCAGTTGAGTATGCTGTTGACAAAGAAACTAGTAAAGAAACAAAACTTCTCTTGTACTGAGAGAGGAGAGAGAGAGAGAGAGAGAGAGAGAGAGAGGAGAGCGAGAGGGATGGGGAGGTGGAATTGCAGGGAGCGGACGAATGCGGGGGGGGGGGGGGGGGGGGCGGTGAGTTGTTGTTGTTGTTGTTGTTGCTGTTGTTGTTGTTGTTGTTGTTGTTGTTGTTGTTGTTGTCGTACCCTGGCTAAAAGACTCCAGGGATCATCCGAACAGCTGAAGCACTTGAACGCTATTGGTACAAATGCATCAGCTGGGGATGAGAACATTACGTGTGTGACCGTTTTTGATTACCCGCCACGTGGGCAGCCACGCTCCGACTTCGAGGGATTTTGGAGACTGATGGTTGTTCTGCTAGGAGCTTGTCACGAACTGAAGGACAATCCCTGCAAAACTATGCTAAGCATAACAACTTTTTGATGTAGCCTTGGTGTTCTAGCGATGTCAATTGGTTCTGACACAGCCTTAAGCCAAGGCATGGGAGGGGGGGGGGGGGGGGGGGGGTAGGGGGGGTAGGAGAAGGAGCTGGGAGGAACGAAATCAAAATCCCTTTTTCTTTCATCGTAAAGGCCATTGGGCATTTCATAAACGGTTTACATTTGCAGGTCGATCAGATCAAACTTTTCTGTTTGAACTGTTTAGCTGACTGGTGGAGCTTCTCTGTTTGAAACTGTTAAGCTGACTGGTGCAGCTGGATTCATTTAAGCCCTGCAGCGGCCTCTGTCCATAAACAGGCGGGGTCACTCCTTTCCGAAAACTGTCTATTCTTTTCTAAATTTCCAGTCGTCGCGTTCGATTTCATGATTTTTGGGTCGAAGGTTTATGTATTGTTTACAAAGGGATCCAGAGAGGTTTACAGGATTTCTTTTTCTTTTCTTTTTCTTTTTTTTTTCTTTTTTTTTCTGTACGCGTGAAGAAACGGATCCAGACAGATTTTTTGGTTTGTTTACTGAGCCGGACAGCAGAGATAATCATAATTTATCAGTTTCTGTTTATGATACTTCCGTGTCTTCCCGATCAAAGTCTTGGTGTGTTGAGAACCG
>JAFLJL010016184.1:18139-23139 GCA_018398815.1 Conus ventricosus
GGATATTCCAGTCACAGACGGCTAGATCTATACAGTTAGATCTATTAGCGCTTGCTTTTCGTGTCAGGGATTGCGAGAATGCGGGTCGTTGAGGAAGGTAGAAGAGAGCCAAACAATGACGTCATATGTGCATTACGTAGGGCATCTTCCTGCAGGGTGGCAGCAGACGGCTTCAACAGACAGGCTGGCCTTACGTCTTTGTCTTGGCTGGAATCTTCACGTCGACAGATCCGCTGGTGTGCTTGCTACAGCGTCACTGTTGGTGAGATCCGCTGTTGTGCTTGCTGTAACGTCACTGTTGGCGAGATCCGCTGCTGCGCTTGCTGCAACGTCACTGTGGGCGAGATCCGCTGCTGCGCTTGCTGCAACGTCACTGTGGGCGAGATCCGCTGCTGCGCTTGCTGCAACGTCACTGTGGGCGAGATCCGCTGCTGTGCTTGCTGCAACGTCACTGTGGGCGAGATCCGCTGCTGCGCTTGCTGCAACGTCAGTGTGGGCGAGATCCGCTGCTGCGCTTGCTGCAACGTCAGTGTGGGCGAGATCCGCTGCTGCACTTGCTGCAACGTCACTGTTAGCGAGATCCGCTGCTGCGCTTGCTGCAACGTCAGTGTGGGCGAGATCCGCTGCTGCGCTTGCTGCAACGTCACTGTGGGCGAGATCCGCTGCTGCACTTGCTGCAACGTCACTGTTGGCGAGATCCGCTGCTGCGCTTGCTGCAACGTCACTGTGGGCGAGATCCGCTGCTGTGCTTGCTGCAACGTCACTGTTGGCGAGATCCGCTAGTGTGCTTGCTGCAACGTCACTGTTAGCGAGATCCGCTGCTGCGCTTGCTGCAACGTCAGTGTGGGCGAGATCCGCTGCTGCGCTTGCTGCAACGTCACTGTTGGCGAGATCCGCTGCTGCGCTTGCTGCAACGTCACTGTGGGCGAGATCCGCTGCTGTGCTTGCTGCAACGTCACTGTTGGCGAGATCCGCTAGTGTGCTTGCTGCAACGTCACTGTTAGCGAGATCCGCTGCTGTGCTTGCTGTTGCCTGCTAATTTCGGGACTCTGTGGTCGCAGCCCACACGTCACGTGGCTTTCCAATGAATGGATCTACAACCAAACTTTTCACCATTTTTCAACATCGGAAGCAGGCGTAGTAGGCCTATCCCTTTTCATTCCATCTCATAGCGTGTCCAGCTGGCCCAGCCAAACGCAGGGTGACCATATCAGGGCTGTTATTACCATGACAAATTCGACCTCCTCTATCATCACCTTCTCCCTCCCTTCCCCCCCCCCCCCCCCCCCCCCCCCCCCCCCCCCCCCCCCCCCCCCCCCCCCTTTTCCCCCCCATTTTCCCCGTTCGAAAAGCCCCAAAAACAGAACAAAAAGGAAAGAAAAAAAGAAAAAACCAGAAAAAAAGGAAAGAAAGAAAAAAAAAGATGGGACAGAAAAAAGGGGAAGGAGGGGGGGAAGGGAAAGGAAAAAAGTCAAAAAGAAAGAAAGAAAAAAAAAAAAAAAAAAAGAAAAAAAGGGAAAAGGAAAAGAAAAAAAAAAAAAAGAAAGAAAAAAGGGAAGGAAGGAAGAAAGACAGAAAGAAAGAAAGAAAGGAAAAAAAAAAAAAAAGAAAAAAAGAAAGAAAAAAACGAAAAATTAAAGGGAAAGGGAAAGGGAAAGGGGAAAAAGACAGTAAAAAAGGGAAAAAAAGAAAAAACCGGCAAAAAGGAAAAAGGGAAGGAAGGGGGGGAAGGGAAGAAAGCAGTAAGAAAAAAGAAAAAAGAAAAAAAAGAAAGAAAAAAAACAGAACAAAAACCCTTTTTCAGACCGTTGGGCATTTTGGGAAAAGGGGGCCGGGTTTTACGCTAAAAAAAGGGGACTTTTTACTTCTTTTTTTTTTTTTTCTCTTTTAAAAGAAGAAGTGATTAACAACCTCCCTTCCTTTAATTGATTTTAGTTTGGCCTTAGGAAACGAAAAAACTGACAGATCGGTTTTCAACAGACAAACACTGTAAAATACTTTTTTTCTTTTTTTTTTTTTTCCCAACAGAGCAAAATTTACAGTGCAACAGACGAGAGGACCTTCCTTTTTTTGTTGTTGTTGTTGTTGTTTTTGTTGTCTGGGGTTTTGAACCCAATGGGCCTCTCCCGCTGCCCCCGTCGTGCATTTCTGTCAGTCAAGGGGGAAGAGGGGGGGTGGTGGTGGGGGGTGGCTATCCCGGGTTTGGGACAATTTGGGGTGGTCCTTTTCATTTCCCCCCCCCCCCCCCCCCCCCCCCCTTTGGGGATCGCTCACCCCCCAACACCCACCGCAAACCTCCTCCCCCGAAAACCCATTTTCCCCAACATGGTTAAGTTCTGACATCCGAAGTACCGTACGGGGAGGGAACAGGAAGAGAGCCATCCCGGGGGCAAATTCCCGGTTTTCCCGCCTTGGGGGCATTGGGCAATGAGGGGGTGTAGAGAGTGAAATTTTTTTTTCTTCTTTTTTAAAGGTGTTTTTGAGGGATTTTTTTCGCCCCCCCCCCTCCCCCTTTTCCCCCCCCCCACCATAAGGGGCTGGGGTTCGACCAAAAATCTGCTTCCCTGAGGTTTTAACCTGAAAAGTTGCTTCAGCCCTGGTTTTCCCCTTTAGTTCTGGACACCTTTGGAAAGTCCCCTTTGGGTGTTTCAACCCCTGTTGGGCTCCCCAAACCGGGGTGGAAAGTCCCTTTAACCGCGGGTTTTCTTCAACCCTGTGGATGTCTTTTAGCCCGGGGGATGTTTCAACCCCTGTGGTTTTTTTTCAACCTTTTTGGAAAACTTCCCAACCCTGTGGATGTCTTCACCTGGGATGTATTCAACCGTGTGGATGTATTAACCGTGGGGAAAAAATTCAACTGTTTGATAAACGAACCTCTCTTCAGCTGAACAGTGGGCCCTTTGCACCTTTGGGCTGAGTGACGCTTTGAATCCCCATTCCTCCCCCAAAGCGCCCTTTTTACACTCAGTGAAGCCTATCCCAAAACCTTTGGGGGGGGTGAACCCTCCTTTTAATTTTGAACGGGCTGAAAGCAGGCAAAGGGAAACCCCGTTCACTTTCACCATTTCCCTTTTGGGTCGTCCCTTCTTTAACTGGGGGCATGATTGCGGTCCGAGAGCACCCGCCCCTCTCCGTTTGGATGAGGGTGCAAAGTGTGATTTTTTTTTTTTTATGCTGGCATGGTTTCCCCTGTCCACAAAGGGCGCTGGTTTCATCAACTTTACGATGCCAAAATTCAATTCCCCTAAAGGGGAACAGGCGGGAGTAGTGGAAAACCCCGCGCCAAAAAGCTTCCAAACGGCCTGTTTTTTTTTAAACCCAAAAATGCCAAAAAGGGAAAAAGAAAGGGGCTTTCAAAAGTAAAAATCAGACACAAACCCTTGGGTTTTACGGGTTCTCTTTACGAAAGTCAAAAGGGCACATTTTCCCTTCCTAACAGGTTTCCCCCAACACACCTTTTTCCCCTGACCTTTGTTTTCCCCTGAACCCCTTTTTCCACTGACCTTTGTCCCCTTTACGTTGTCACGTGCTCCAGAGTGACGAAGCCTGCTACATGACACCGCGTCATGGTTCAAAGGTCGGTGGCGGTAGTTGATACGTGACTTCAGTCCTTTCAGGCAGACGAGAACTAGGACAAGTGCGATTGAAAATGTTCACGCGGTAATAACTTTCTTTTTCATCGACCTGTGTAAAAATGGAGTTGGTCTGTGGCAGGCCACATATATTTTCAGAAATGGTTTTTTTTAAAAGAAAAAGAAAAGTCAGAGAAATCTGCTGGTAGCCAGAAGGTTTTTGGTGGGGGTGGGGGGGTGGGGTGGGGGTGGGGGGGGGGGGGGGGGGGGACAAGCGAAGACCTAAACCAAGAGGGAAAAGTTCCTAGCTGGATTCTTACTGGGGAGCGTGGAATACCAGCACCCTCCTTCTCCGTTCCCTTTTTTGTACTCCCAGTTCTTAAAGAACAGGGAGTTCTTTAGAATGGGAACGAAGAAATGCTGTCTGTGTGTCTGTCTGTCTGTCTGTGTGTGTGTCCGTGGTCAAAATGTGTTCACTCGCTCCAGACAAAACTACTGGGTCGATCTTTCTGAAAATTTGTAGGTATGTTCATTATGGGTCACGAATAATGCCCGATGTTTTAGTTTACCGTTTAAACCGTTACTAACGGCTGTAACGGCCTGTAACGGTTTTTCTTCTTTATGGAATATCTCAGAAAGTACTTTGCCGCCCTTTATGAAAATTAGCAGGTATGTTCATTTATGGGTCACGGATGAGGGCCTGTTTGTTTTAGTTTGCCCTATTATAGGCCGTTACTAACGGTTGTAACGGCCTGTAACGGTTTTTCTTTTTTATGGAATATCTCAGAAAGTACTTAGCCAATTTATAAGGGGTTTATGGATGATCTTGTGACAAATCGGATCCTCTGTCCATATGTAAGTGATGTAATGCTAAAAAATGGATTTAAACACCGTTAAAAAACGTTATTCTGCCGTTATTTCTTATATATATGTGGATTTTAAATGAAATTTGGTATATAGAAAGGTTATCACACACAAATGGCACTTCTAATAGTGTTCCAAAATTTGACCGTTTTAAAAACCGTATTTCTTGACATATTGTCCAATTTGGATGAAATTTGAATGTACAAAAGGTTTTAGCCCAGTGAGGACTAAAATACCGGTTTCAAAAGTGCATATCAGTTATATAACCGTTAAACCATTATTTGCCGTTTTTTTTATATTTTGGGTGGGTTTTAATGAAATTTTGTATATTAGAAAGGTTATCACACACAAAGGGCACTTCCATGCAGGGTTTCAAAATCTGACCGTTTAAAAAACCGTTATTCTTGACTATTGTCCGATTTGGATGAAATTTTTGGGATGTACACAGGCTTTTTGCCCAGTGAGGACTAAAATACTAGTTTTAAAAGTGTACATCGGTTTAAATAACCGTTTTAAAACCGTTATTTTGCTTTTATTTCTTTTCTCATAAAGCACTTGGACGAT
>JAFLJL010016184.1:25639-32899 GCA_018398815.1 Conus ventricosus
CCACGGCCCTACAGCCATTTCTAGCATCCTTCTCTGCCACCCAAGTCTATTTTCCTGTCGAATGCTGAGATTTCTTGGACGGGCCTATCTGGGTTATCTCATGTTTTTAATATAAAGGCACGATCGAAGAAGAAAAAGAAAGAAAGGAAAAAAAAAGGATACAAAGAGCGGGGGAATGGAAAGAAAACAAGAAGGAACAAAGGGGAAAAAAAAAGAAAAGATAAGGAGAAAGGAAGAAGCCATGAAGGATGAAAGGAAAGAAGGAGAGGAAGAGATAGACGGAAGGAAGGAAGGAAGGAAGAAGCCATGAAGGATGAAAGGAAAGAAGGAGAGGAAGAGATAGACGGAAGGAAGGAAGGAAGGAAGAAGCCATGAAGGATGAAAGGAAAGAAGGAGAGGAAGAGATAGACGGAAGGAAGGAAGGAAGGAAGAAGCGGAGGAGGACGAGAAGGGAGAAACAAAGAAGAGAAGAAGGAAGGAAGGAAGGAAGGAAGGAAGAAAGAAGCGGAGGAGGACGAGAAGGAGAAAACAAAGAAGAGAAGAAGGAAGGAAGGAAGGAAGGAAGGAAGGAAGGAAGGAAGGAGAGGTTGGGGGGGAAAATGAAGACAGGAGGAAGAACGAAAGAAGGTGGAAACGGGGAGAAAGAAAGGGATGGAAGGAGGAGACGAAGAACGAAAGAAGGAAGGGAAAGAGGAACGGAAGAAAGAAGGAGGAAAGGGATGAAGAAGAGAAAGAAGAGCGAAAAGACGAATCAAACACGACACACAATGGATTGGAAGAAATGATATCATTAAAACAAGCTACAGTTTAAAAAAAAACAACCCGAAATAAAGCAGTTAATTAAACAACAACAACAACAAAGAAGAAGAAGAAAGAAAAAAAGAAGAAGAAAGACGGAAGAGAAAGAGGAAGAAGACATGCGCAGTGTGTGTGTGTGGCATCGTAACAAAAGGCGGAATTTCAGGGATGAAAATGCGAGTCTACCGTTTGGGTTCAAAACGCTCACTTTTTCCCCTTCACCGAGTGCACGTGTTAGGGCCTTGATGGGGAATGGGGGGTCAGGGGGGTTATATAAGTATTATAACTTCTCTGGGCTCATGTTTGTTTTGGGGAGACACTCTTCATACACAGGCAGGGAGACAACTCAAATTCCCTCGGGAGTTTCCCCTCCTTCTTGCTTATGTGGAAGCGCTTCGCCTCAGCGGGTAACAAGAATTCTGGAACCGCCTGATGAGCTCTGAACAGAGCGAAACGGATCTCACTGGCTGGTCCCTCTGACCTCCTCTTTGGAGGCGGCTATAAAACAGACAGAGCACTCACTGATGTAGGAGTCTTTCTCGTGCCCCCTCCCCCCCCCCCCCCCCCCTCCCCCCCCCCTCCACCATTCTACGCAAGTCTGTCTCTCTCAGTCACACTGAAGTAGGATTCTTTCTCGTGCCCCCTTCCCCCCCCCCCCCCACCCACCCCTCCCATTCTCTGCAAGTCTGTCTCTCTCAATCACTGGATTTCTTTTTTTCTGCATCATTTCTAGAGAAAAACAACAACAACAACAACAACATGTGTGTGTATCTGTGGCTCCCAGCACACGTAGTCAGTCTGATGGGTCTAAGTCTCTTAGTGAATAGCATGACAACACTCAGAACAGTGGTAAGGAAACATACAGCAACTTTGAGGTGGGGGGGGGGGGGGGGGGGAGGGGACACATTCTACTTCAGTACTCGCACCAACTGCAAACTTCAAGACGCCATCACATCTGAGAGTGGACAGGAGTAGAGAAACAGAAAAGATGTCAGTTACCCAGGAATAACCAGAGCATTTTCTCCTTTGTGTTTTTCTTTCGTAAGGGTTTAAATTTGTTACATATTTTAAATAAAATATTTAAAAAAAAAAAAACATGGTTTGAAGTTGCGCTGTGTTTTCCATCGTTGGAAACCAAAACTGGTGATGAGTTTGTATTTCACATTTTAATCAGAGCGGTGTTTTGATGTGGAATAGCTAGATCATCCAGGACATGATTGATAATGTACATCTGGTTGTGAAGTGACTGTTCATTGTAGTCGTGAAGTGATTGCTCATTCTAGTCGTGAAGTGATTGTTCAGTCTACTCGTGAAGTGCTTGCTCATTCTAGTCGTGTGAAGTGATTGTTCAGTCTACTAGTGAAGTGATTGTTCATTCTAGTCGTGAAGTGATTGTTCAGTTTAGTCGTTAAATACTTGTTCATTCTAGTTCGTGAAGTGATTGTTCAGTTTAGTCGTGAAGTGATTGTTCATTCTAGTCGTGAAGTGCTTGTTCGTTCTAGTCGTGAAGTGCTTGTTCATTCTAGTCGTGAAGTGATTGTTCATTCTAGTCGTGAAGTGATTGTTCAGTCTAGTCGTGAAGTGATTGTTCATTCTAGTCGTGAAGTGCTGTTCGTTCTAGTCGTGAAGTGATTGTTCAGTCTAGTCGTGAAGTGCTTGTTCATTCTAGTCGTGAAGTGATTGTTCATTCTAGTCGTGAAGTGATTCTTCAGTTTAGTCGTGAAGTGATTGTTCATTCTTGTCGTGAAGTTGCTTGTTCATTCTAGTCGTGAAGTGATTGTTCATTCTAGTCGTGAAATGCTTGTTCGTTCTAGTCGTGAAGTGCTTGTTCATTCTAGTCGTGAAGTGATTGTTGAGTCTAGTCGTGAAGTAATTGTTCATTCTCGTCGTGATGTGCTTGTCATTCTAGTCGTGAAGTGATTGTTCAGTCTACTAGTGAAGTGATTGTTCATTCTAGTCGTGAAGTGATTGTTCAGTTTAGTCGTAATACTTGTTCATTCTAGTCGTGAAGTGATTGTTCAGTTTAGTCATGAAGTGATTGTTCATTCTAGTCGTGAAGTGCTTGTTCGTTCTAGTCGTGAAGTGCTTGTTCTTCTAGTCGTGAAGTGATTGTTCATTCTAGTCGTGAAGTGATTGTTCAGTCTAGTCGTGAAGTGATTGTTCATTCTAGTCGTGAAGTGCTTGTTCGTTCTAGTCGTGAAGTGATTGTTCATCTAGTCGTGAAGTGCTTTCATTCTAGTCGTGAAGTGATTGTTCTCTAGTCGTGAAGTGATTCTCAGTTTAGTCGTGAAGTGATTGTTCATTCTTGTCGTGAAGTGCTTGTTCATTCTAGTCGTGAAGTGATTGTTCATTCTAGTCGTGAAGTGATTGTTCGTTCTAGTCGTGAAGTGCTTGTTCATTCTAGTCGTGAAGTGATTGTTGAGTCTAGTCGTGAAGTAATTGTTCATTCTCGTCGTGATGTGCTTGCTCATTCTAGTCGTGAAGTGATTGTTCATCTACTATGAAGTGATTGTTCATTCTAGTCATGAAGTGATTGTTCAATTTAGTCGTGAAATACTGTTCATTCTAGTCGTGAAGTAATTGTTCAGTTTAGTCGTGAAGTGATTGTTCATTCTAGTCGTGAAGTGCTTGTTCGTTCTAGTCGTGAAGTGCTTGTTCGTTCTAGTCGTGAAGTGCTTGTTCATTCTAGTCGTGAAGTGATTTTTCATTCTAGTCGTGAAGTGATTGTTCAGTCTAGTCGTGAAGTGATTCTCATTCTAGTCGTGAAGTGATTGTTCTTCTAGTCGTGAAGTGATTGTTCATCTAGTCGTGAAGTGATTGTTCATTCTAGTCGTGAAGTGATTGCTTATTCTAGTCATGAGTGATTCTTCAGTTTAGTCGTGAAGTGATTGTTCATTCTAGTCGTGAATGATTGTTCGTTCTAGTCGTGAAGTGATTGTTCATTCTAGTCGTGAAATGATTGTTCGTTCTAGTCGTGAAGTGATTGTTCATTCTAGTCGTGAAGTGATTGTTCATTCTAGTCGTGAAGTGCTTGTTCGTTCTAGTCGTGAAGTGATTGTTCATTCTAGTCGTGAAATACTTGTTCATTCTAGTCGTGAAGTGATTGTCATTTAGTCGTGAAGTGAATGTTCATTCTAGTCGTGCTTGTTCGTTCTAGTCGTGAAGTGATTGTTCATTCTAGTCGGGAAGTGATTGTTCATTCTAGTCGTGAATACTTGTTCATTCTAGTCGTGAAGTGATTGTTCATTCTAGTCGTGAAATACTTGTTCATTCTAGCTGAAGTGATTGTTCAGTTTAGTCGTGAAGTGATTGTTCATTCTCGTCGTGAAATACTTGTTCGTTCTAGTCGTGAAGTGATTGTTGCATTCTAGTCGTGAAGTGATTGTTTATTCTAGTCATGAGGTGCTTGTTCGTTCTGGTCGTGAAGTGATTGTTCAGTCTAGCCGTGAAGTGCTTGTTCATTCTAGTCGTGAAGTGATTGTCATTCTAGCCGTGAAGTGATTGTTCATTCTAGTCTTGAAGTGATTGTTCAGTTTAGTCGTGAAATTGCTTGTTCATTCTAGTCGTGAAGTGATTGTTCATTCTAGTCGTGAAGTGATTGTTCATTCTAGTCGTGAAGTCATTGTTCAGTCTAGTTGTGAAGCCATTGTTCAGTCTAGTCGTGAAGTGCTTGCTCATTCTAGTCGTGAAGTGATTGTTCATTCTAGTCGTGAAGTGATTCTTCAGTTAGTCGTGAAGTGCTTGTTCATTCCAGTCGTGAAGTGATTGTTCATTCTAGTCGTGAAGTGATTGTTCATTCTAGTCGTGAAGTGATTGTTCATTCTAGTTGTGAGGTGATTGTTCAAACTAGTCGTGAAATGATGTTTAGTCTAGCGTGAAGTGATTGTTCAGTCTAGTTGTGAAGTGATTGCTCATCTAGTCGTGAAGTGATTGCTCATTCTAGTCGTGAAAGTGATTGTTCATTCTAGTCGTGAAGTGATTTTTCATTATAGTCGTGAAGTGATTATTCATTATAGTCGTGAAGTGACTGTTCATCATAGCAGCGAATCAAAAAACGCTGAGAACGATATGTTAGCACGATAAATGACTTTGAGAACTCAGTTGGCAAAAAAAATAATAACAAATAAATACATGATCTGTAAATGAATAATAATGACAGATGAATAAAGGAACAAAATGAAATAAAAACAAGATGAACGAAAAAAAAAATGAAAACGAATGAACACAAAGCGCCTGCTAGTGATTGAGGCCTTGTTACCGCACAAAATGTCACCACTGCACAAAATGTCATTGTGACATTTGTGCAGTGGTGACATTTTGCGCGGTAACAGGCCTCTCCGTTCTAATCGAAATGTTTATTTCAGTGCGATGAAATCAGAGACTCCTTTCAGTGACAAAACTGTTGGTTGTGTTTAATGGAGAGACAACTCGACCAGCTGATGAGAACCACTAGAAATGGGTGTTCTCGACAGTCATTAGGTTATTTCGTTCTCAGTTCTTGATGAGTTGGTTATTACTCAAGCGAACTCGTTGACCCACTGTAAAAGCGCACAGAGCGCGTTTCCATTGGGCACAGCGGGACACACACACACACACACATACACACACACACACACACACACGCGCGCGCGCGCGCGCCGCACGCACGCACGCAGCACGCGCGAGCGCGCGCACACACCACAAACCCACCAACAAACAACACACACACGCACGCACGCACGCACCCCGCCGCACGCACGAGCCGACCACCAAACACACACACCACACCCCAACACACACACACCAAAAAAGGGTGTTTTTTCGTTCGTTCTTTCATTCGTTCTTTTATTCATTCATTCATTACCCCCCATTTGTCTTTCCTTCTCTTCCCACACTTTCAATCCCCGATTTCCCTGTTTTTGGGGTTTAAATTTTTCCAGAGAAAAAGCCCCTCCTCCTCTCTCTTCCTCTTTTTCTTCTCCCCTTCTCCCCACTCAGACTTCATTCACACCCTCCACCACCCCCCCCCTCCCCCCCCCCCTTCCTTTCCCATCATCACGGAAAGTGAATTATTGTCGTCCTAGTCAAGCACGTGACGTCTCGCGCGGTCGCGCGCGAAAGGAACAGGGGTCACTTTTGCCCCGAACCCCCGGCTTCGGCGGGGGGGAGGGGGGGGGGCAAATCGGCCCATTTTTTGCGGGCGTTCGCATCCTCAAACCCCGCCAGGGGGACCACGCTTGAATTAGGGGAGCACAGTTATCACATTGTTTTCCCTAGGGGGACGCAAAAAAAAAAAAAAAAAAAAGAAAAAGGCGACGAAGAGTGCTATGCATGAATAGAAAGGGGAGGGAGTGTGTGTGTGGGGTGGGGGGGGGGGGGGGGGAGGGGGGGGGCAGGGGGGGGGGAGGGGGGGGGGTGGGAAGGAAAAAGAGGGTCGGGGTAGAGGAGGGGTGGGGGGGGCCGGGAAAGGGTGTGGTCTATGATGGGGTAAGGGTATGGAAATGAACATGGGCCACGCTAATTTTGTTTAGGGGGGGGGTGAGGATGGGGGGGGGGGCGGAGTTCAGGGGTGTGGGGAAAAGAGAGGAGGAAAGGGGGGAGAGAGAGAGAGAGAGTGGGGGGGGGGGGGACCCCGGCAGAAAAACTGCACCCCTCATTGTGATTTTTCAAGGACAGGAAATGAGGGTTTTGAGAAAAATTTGCAACGGGCAACAACAACAAAAACAGAACAACGATGCAGACCCCAACAAAACAAAAATAGCCAAAAACAAAAAGGGCCCAAAATAAAGCAATAGTAGGGGTGAGATACTATCAATGATAATAATATGAGATGATTTGATGTGATGATGATATTTTATACCCCTCTACTATACTACTCCGCTGCTGTATGAGTGAGATGATATTGATACCCATACTATTGCGTGCTGTAGTTTGATGATGTATTGATACCCCCACTACATACTACTACGTGTATGATGTGATGTGTATTGATACCACCACTACTACTACTACCCCTGCTGTATGACGTGATGAGATTTGATACATATACGATACCGCTGCTGTATGTGTGTGTGATATTGATACCATTTTCTACGACACCGTGCGCTGTGTGATGATGATTTATACCTACTACGACTACCCCTGCGTATGATTGATGATGTATTGAACCATATTACTATACGGTGTATGATGTGATGATGATATTGATACATATACTACTACCGCTGCTGTATGATGTGAGTGTATTGTCCACTACTAACTACCGCGCGATGATGGATGATGATATTGAACCACTTAATTTCTACTTATATTTTTATTTACTATACTCTGTGCTGCTTTTTGTGTGACCCAAAAAGTTCCGTTTTATATTTCTGATAAAGGGGGATGTGTGGGTGGGGGGGGGGGGTTTTTCCCTACACATACGGAAAAATATGATTCCCCCCCGTTGGTGGAGGGAGAAAAAGAGGGGGAAGGAGAAAAAGG
>JAFLJL010016184.1:53899-70434 GCA_018398815.1 Conus ventricosus
AAAGCCGATATCTGCACATCATTATTCCCGTGGGAAGGTAGCTAACCCAACTGCAAATTTCCCGGTTCCAGAACTGGCAACCGGGCACGGTACCTGGCAGTGACCAGCACTTCCGCGATGACTTTCTTTGTTTTCCGATGCTTATTGATTTATTCACATAATTAGTCATGTATTTATATATTTGTTTCTTTGTTGATCTATTTTATGTATCTATTTGTTTGTTTATGTGATTATTCATTCATTTATCATTATCATCACTATTAGTGTTACTGTTGTTGTTGCTGTTGTTATCATCATCATCATCATCATCATAATCATCATCACCATCATCATGATCAGTAGTAGTAGTAGTAGTAGTAGTAGTAGTAGTAAGTAGTAGTAGTAGTAGTAGTAGTGGTGGTGGTGGTGGTGGTGGTGGTAGTAGTAGTTTGTAGTAGTAGTAGTGGTAGTAGTAGTAGTAGTAGTAGTAGTAGTAATAGTAGTATAGTAGTAGTAGTAGTAGTAGTAGTAGTAGTAGTAGTAGTAGTAGTAAACCAATTTATTCATCTATTGTATTGTTTCCATCGCTGAAATCGTTTGAGGTTTTGGTCACACCATTTTATGTGGGTTTCGTCTTTTGCCTGGCTGTATTTCTCTTTCTGTTGGAAGAATGTTTCTTCTTCAGCTAGAATTAGCTTTTGATGTTGAAAAGCACCTGCTATATTTATTCCCTTTTTTCCCCGCAAGTCTAATCTTTTTTTTTTAATGAATCTAAGGTTTCTAACAAAACAAAACTTTCAAATGGAAAGACTGAAACCATACAAAAACAATATTACAACAAATTAACAACAAGGTTAACAATAATGACGATGACTAAACAACAAGTACAACAGAAACGACAACAGAGTCGGTAGCACGTGTACTTTAACCCATTCATCTACGATCCATCCTGTACTTGATGGAACCCACAAACGGCCAGTCCACTCTCTTCCCTCTGGTAAACCCACCTACCCCCCCCCCCCCCCCCCCACCTCTTCCCTTCTCTCTCCTCCCTCCCCCGTCATCTGTCGTACCACTCCTCCAAATGATCAGTGGTGAGAAACAAGAGAAATAAGCAACAAAAAAAAAAAAAAAAAAAAAGCATTAGCGTACGTTCGCGCGCAAACACGCATTTCTTTATCTATTTATTCCTTTCATTAATTATTCATTTATCTATTTATGTATTCGTCTCTGTATTTATGTATTCATCTATTTACCTATTGGTTACATTGTGGAAAACACAAAATGTCAGTGTTTATATCACCGATACGTTTCAATATGCCATGGGCATCAATTACCTCAGAGAGGTTCGTGATCATGAACTTTTACACTGTTCATATTCGACGGAAAAATTGTAATAGTCTTTCTGAACGGGTCCAGATTCGTTGAAAATCAATTCAAATTTTGATGTTTTCTTTCTGGTGAAGGGGGGGGGGGGGGAGGGGGAGGGAGGAGGGGGCGAAATCTTGAGGGTAGAGAAACACACACACACACACACACACACACACACACACACACACACACACACACACACACACCGTCAGACGCCGGTTGAAAAACATAACAAACAAACACAAGAGACGAACCACTTCATCTTTAAAAAAAAACACACAAAAAACAAACACGATGCTGACGAGAATGTTTAGTTCCCCTCTCCCCTTTCCCACCCCCAACCCCACCTATTCCTTTTCTTCCCTCCTTCCCCACCCCACCCTCTCCTCCTTCCTTCTCCTTCTCTTCCAGAAGAACTTCTACTCACTACACCCTTCCTCCCCCTCCCTCCCTCCTGTCTTTCCACCTGCGGCAAGTGTCGTGTCGCCGTTCGCTTGGTCACCGACCATTTCCTCTTCTTCTTCTTCTTCTTCATCTCTCCGCTGGCCTTGTTTTCAAAATGGCCATACGACATTTCCCGCCTTCGAGTCGTCCGCCTACGTTCTCGTGTGAGGCCACACACCACAATTTGGATTTTGCACTGAAACACTATAATTATTATAATCCACGTAAGCGTTTTGTGAGGCCTACCATAAAATTTGAGCCAGTATGAATTTTATTGTTAAAGTGATGACGATTGATCTGACAAAAGAACAACTCCCCACCATTTATTTCCCTTTTTTTTTTTTTTTTTTTTTCTTCACATTTTTGTTTTTATTGTTATTCCACATACAAAGAAAAAAAAAGGAGAAAAGAAAAACACACACATAAAAAAGCCAAACCAAAAAAAAAAAAAAGATAAACAGCAACATTCATAACTAAAAGTTAGGTATAAAGCAAGAAAAACAAAACAAACAAAGAAACAAACATACACAAAGACCCAAACCACACACACATGAAAAAAAAGAACAGAGAGAGAGAGAGAGAGAGAGAGAGAAAGAGAGTGAGTTTCAGCATAGCATTGTCTATGTATTAAAAAAAAAAGGTTACTTATGGACAATGCTATATTTTAATTTTTTTTTTTTTTTTTTTTGGGGGGGGGTGGTGGTGGTCACTGATTGAAATCACAAAGAAACTTCGTATTTTACACTGATGAAAGCACAATATTCAAATACATGACCTTCCCCATAGTTGACGTCAACATTTCAGGCCTTTGTATTCACCCGTGACCCTATCGTTCGACCAGCTTGAGGTACACAGATAGTCCCATTCCTTTGATGTTGACCTGTCTGCTTGGAACCAACCACCTGGCTTGTTTACCTTGATGGCCATACGAGAGAGAATGAGGAGAATCAAGTTTCGGACACAATGAAAATTCTTTTAAAACAATTCAATGGCGCCAGTCTATAAATACTCGACTCCTTTAGCAAGGCCTTGCGCATTAAGTTTGTGGTGTGCAGCCTGTTCTCCTGGGCCCTCCCCCTGAATAGTTTGTGTTGTTGTTGTTGCTGTTGTCAATGTTGTCGTTGTTGTTGTTGTTGCTGTTGTTAATGTTGTTGTTATTGTCGTCGTTGTTGTTGTTGTTGTTGCTCCTGTTTTTGTTGTTGTTGCTGTTGTTGTCGTTGTTGTTGTCGTTGTTGTTATTGTCGTTGTTGTTGTTGCTGCTGTTTTTGTTGCTGTTGTTAATGTTGTTGTTGTTGTCGTTGTTGTTATTGTTGTCGTTGTTGTTGTTGTTGTTGCTCCTGTTTTTGTTGTTGTTGTTGTTGCTGCTGTTGTTGTCGTTGTTGTTGTCGTTGTTGTTATTGTCGTCGTTGTTGTTGTTGCTGCTGTTTTTGTTGTTGTTGTTGTTGCTGCTGCTGTTGTTGTTGTTGTTGTCGTTGTTATTGTTGTTTTGTGACATCAGGAAAATGTGCCAAACTTCCATGGACCCAGACATACAGACATAGATGCATAATTGCGTGTGCTTGAGAGCGCGAACACACGCATTACATACGCACGCAGTCTACGCACGCACACACGCGCGCATGCAAGCAAGAACGCAAGAACCCCCCCCCCCCCACACACACACACACACACACGCACACACACACACACACACACACTCTCTCTCTCTCTCTCTCTCTCTCACACACACACACACACACACACACACACACACACACACACACACACACACACACACACACACACGCACGCACGCATATGCGAATGCGCATTTAAACACAGCAATCGGAAGAGAAAGAGAGAGTGAGGAAAGGGGGGGATTACAATTATCTCAAGCAGTCATCGCTCCCGACAGAACTTGTTTTTGACGCGTCGACCAGAACACTGGCTTCCCAACTCCCTGCTTCTCATTTCTGCGAGACGTAAAATTTAAAACCCAGGCCCCCATTCTGAAACCAACCAAAGGGAAAACATGTGGTGGTATATCTGGACATTTTGAAGAGCAAAATAAATCAACACAAAAAAAAGAATCATTCAGGAACAACAGAGCAATGGAAGAAAAAGGATACTGGTGTCAAAGATGATTTTTTGAAGGGCAATCGTCGTTTGAAAAGGTCATCAGGGACAATCTCAGATTTTATGGCGTTGAGGAATTAAAAAGAAACGGGGGGGAAAAGTCAAAAAAAGTGTTGATGTTAAAATGGGATGCCCCCAAATCCCCCCTTTTCAACGTCGCATACGCACGCACACAGAGTAAAGGGGGACAAGACGGAACGAACCCCCCAACCCTTTGCCTTTGGCAGGGACGATAAAAGGCTCTTTTAAATTAGGAGTGTGCTAAAAGCTTGGGAAAGGGGTTTAAAAGGTCCCCAAACGCCTTACCAAAAACAGTCGGCACAATGCTGCCCCCGACGTCAGGAAGACAGGTTATTTCTACAAGGGGAAAACATTGTTTTGGGGCCCAAATGTCTCAGAAAGCTTAAAAATCCTACTAAATCCACAAAGGGCCATCAAAAAACGTCTTTTGTTATGATGCCCATCTACCCAGTCCAACAACCCCCAGCAGAAATACCGGACAGTCACTGTCACAGGGGGGAAAGAGAAACTCCACGACTAACCAGGAGCCCCGGGGCACATAGAGAACTGCTTCGACAAAGCAATGCATGGTATCGCCCCCAGAACCAGCCATTAAAACTACTCACCTATATCAAACGGCCTTTTACTACTCAAAGTGCCCAAGAAGGTATGACCCCATGCAAAGGACTTTTTCCAAACCCCCCCAAGCGGACCAGGCACCCTTTATGAATCACTGCCGAGCAGAGGGGTACGGGCCCCAGTACAACGCCCCACCCGCCCCGGGGACCCGGAAGCCCAAACCTGACCCATGAGCGGTAGAGGCCGTTCAGCGATACCCAATTTTGGGACCCGAGGTTCCCCCTGACCCGAAACCGTTTTTCCAGTCTTTGATACTCTGGATAGGACAGGAAAGGTTTTGAAGAGCTGAATGACCAAAAAAAATTAATAATTCACCCAAAATGATGCGGGAAAAACAAGGAAAACACTGAGAGCTTAATTTCATGCCCCATGTGAACCCCCCAGGCCAAGGATGGTTCAACACCGCACCAGTCCCCCTGGTTTTTGGGAAAACCACTGCGGGGAAAACAGGCTGTGCTTGCCGCACTTTTGATGTGTCATCACATAAACGAAAAAACTGCCCCTTTTTTTGGATACCCCCATTTTTTTTCGGGCCCGAGGGAAAAGATTTTCGTACATTAACCAGGAGAAAACGCTTAGCAGAAAAACGTGAAAAGACCTCGCCCAAAGAAAACCGTTCCTTCTTCTGAGCAAAAAACTATCAAACCCTTAAAGAACCCCCAGGGGGAATCCATCAAAGGTCAACGACCATTAACTGAAAGGAACCTTGGATTGTTCTGCCCGATTGGCCCTTTTTTTGGGGCCCAATATGCATTTGCAAAAACCCACCACCCCAGTCCCAAAAAGATAGCACCAAAGATGCTGTGCGAGGCAGGGTAACTCCAGTCCATGCTTGGAGGCCTTCCAGATGCACTCCGCCGAACCCTAAAAAACCCCAAAGAAAACGAGAACTCCAAAAGATCTACATTCCACCCATCCAGACGACCGGGAACTTTGCGACGGAACAAAAATCCAAACCCACCGGAATATTTTCGGTCAGGGTAAAAGAAAACACGCAATTTGGGACCAAAGGGCCCAAAAACCGGGACACGGTTTAAACCCAAATTTAAAAGGGGGCGAACAAAACTGGACAAAGGGATTGGCCAAACCCCGGAAGTTTCATACAACTGAAACTTTGACATTTTTTTCTTATAATGTTTTTGGCATCACCCCCAACTAAATGATTTGACTTTTTTTTGTTATTAGTAGTTTTGTTTTTTGTTTGTTTTTAAAAACCTTTACTGCAGAAATTTTTTCAGTTGATTTTTTAAAAACCAATTTACCGTACAGCAGTCCAGCAGTTAGGTTTTTCAAAAAGCGGCCGCAAATAGGGGGTTTGTGACGCACTTTTTTAGGATTTAGATCAGAAGTTCAAGAATTGACTGGAAACCAAAAAACATTGTGTTTTAAACGCCCAAAGAAATAACAACAGATGTTTTTCTTTTGTGTTTATGCAGCGCCCCCACATCTCCTATTATAATATTTCACGTTTGAAAACGGCATTTCAGCTGTAGAATCATGCTGTTAAATGTGTCGGAAAATTTTTTGGAGACGTTCCATTCATTTATGTGGTGATCAAAATCCCAACGGGAAAAATGACAACCCTCCATGAAAACGATGTTCAAATTTTCTAAAAAACGTAATCAAGTTTCCCAAATAGAAGCCCGACGAGAAGTTCAGAAGACAGAGAACAAAATTTACATGGTAGACTTTTCCTTGAATGGGTGCACAGTTTAATCTATTTTTGTAAATGGAAAACCCAAAGGGGATAGGTCGGGTAAATTCATTTCATCTCAAAAAATGGTTGCAGTGTGATGTTTATTTTGTCTCTCCACACCTTACTATACCATACAAGACATGCTCTTTGAGAAAGAATTGATTTAAATTTTGCCCATTTTTTTTCCCTTGAGGTGAAAAGGTTTTGGGAAAGAAAAAAAAAAGACAGTTTATGTGTACAAAAATTTTTTGGGAAACCCTGACTAACGATATGTTTTAAGGAAGCCAAATCACCCCCAATTCCCTAACTTTTTTGGGGGGAACCCAAACGAATGATAATGTAGGTTAATGTTCCATTCTGTGTTAATGAACTTTGACATTGGTTTCAAAATGTATGTTAAAAAACTAAAATTTTTGGTGGTTTCCCCCCAAAAAGAAAGTAGGTTTGACAAAGAAGCAGGACCAAAAGCGTCCGTAAAAAGTTCCCTAAGAATCTTAGACATAGCGATCCAAGGAAAATTTTACCAAAGTATTTGGGAACAGAAGAAATGTTCAAAGATTTATGAAAAGCTGTCCGTATGCTTTAAAATGGTTTTAGAGACAAATTTTTGATGCTCCCAAACGACTCAAAGTTTTGGACTACTTTTAAAAAAGTCAACAGCAAAAAAAGAATTTCACTGGGGGAATTTCAAAGGGAAGATCAAAAACATTTTGCGAATGTTTTGAAGCAACTTTACAGCCCCAACCATCGACTGTTTGTGGGGGGAATAAAATGTTGAACACCTATTTTAATAAACAGCTTAAAGGGTTTATTCCCCGGAAGAAATCTTGATTCAATCAAATTTTTTAAAATGCAAAAAGGCGGGGGTCCAGATGGACTTTTCCCTGAGGTTTTCTTTTTTTCAAACCATGGATACGCCTTATTTAGAAGTTTTTTTAAACTTTTTTTTTACTTCAGGACAGTACCCAGATTCAGGGACAGAAGCTTCATTCAACCTTGTAAAAAGGGGAAAAATCCTCATACCCAAACAATTACAGGGGGATCTCTTTTGAATGTATGTGTAAACTTCGCTTTTTTTAAAATAAACCCCGGGGCAGACGGGATCGAAGAAAAGGAAATCTTTGGCGAGGAAAAAAAGCCGGATTTAAAAAAAGCCCCATTGCACTATTGTCATTCTTAACTTTTTGGCTATTCAAAAAACTAGCGTGAAACAAAAAACTTTACATCGCTTTCTTTGATTTTGGGAAAGGCATTTGATCTATTGCCCATGCTAATTAGGGCCATCTGTTGAAAAAGGGAAATATGGGAAAATGTTAAGTGTATTCAAAGATGTAAAAGGGGGTTAAAAGCGGTGTTAATGCGGTAGTGGTGCGGTCGACTGTTTTCTTTTTTCCAAAAAGGTTAAACAGGGTGAAATTACAAGTCCTGGTTATTTCATCAGAAAAAATGAACTATCACTTGACATAATAAAAAAAAGGAAAAACACGGTTTTTCAGTTCCCCCTGACATGTTAACTATTTATTTTTTTTTTTGCGACGAGTTGCTTTGCTTTCATACAAGAAAGGGCCAAAAACTCCATTTAAATTTTATGAAAAAAAAAATGAAATTCTCTTGATCTTTGGGTTAATTTTGGAGAAATCTAATGGGTGTTTAGAAATGGGGGCTATATATTCGCCAAAAAAAAGGTTTTACGGTAAATCTGAAAGGGAGGGGGTAAAACCCCAAAAATATTTAGGAGGCTAACACCTTTAAGTTTCTCACTGAAATGCAAAACGACGCAAAGGCAAAACTGGGGTTTTGTGGAAATACTAAAAAACCTTTTGGGAAGTTAGGAGTTTTTTTCCCCCTACATTTTTTTAAAAAATTTGTTGTGCTCAGATAAAACCTATTTTACTCTACGGATTAAAATTGGGGAATGTTGAGAAAAAGCAATCGAAAAGTCATCATTTGCTTTGAAAAAGTTTTAAATTTGGCGCCCAAAACCAAATGACAGGGTGTAGGGGAAAAGGTAGGACCAATAAGTATAGACGCAAAAAAACGCTGCCCGATTTTGGATCCCCTCAAAGAATGAACAATGAAAGACTCCCCAAGAAAGTTCCCAATTTGTTAAAATCTAGACGAATAACAAACGTGGGGGTATCAATATCCGCAAGCTGCTTACGATGTACGGTTTTGGTTATGTGGTCAAGGGGTGGGGAAAAATGTCCCGGGTTTTCCTAAGACTTTCAAAAACTTTTTTAAATGATGTTGGAAACAAGGAGGGTGCAGTGGCCCAGGAACAAAAAAGTATTTATATACAAACGTTTAATCCGAGTTTTTTTTAAAAACGTATTTGAGTGATCAGAAAAAAGGCTTTAAGGGAATTTATACGATTCGCTTGGAATACAGATATTAAACAAAAATTTCCCGCTATTCCCCGACTCTCCATGGACTTACGTTGCCGTTATCAATTTTCACCGGATGATGAATTTCATTTTCTGTTCTACGTCGCGTCGTAAAATGAGAAAAAAAATTATTCCCATCACTACTCAAAAATTCGTCAAAGGAAAAAACAATTTAAATAGCAGGAACTTATGAAGTTTTTGCTCGTTTTATTTATCAAAGTATAAAATTAAGTTGGGTAGAAAAATTTTTAAATTAAATTGCTTTTTTCTCTTTTTTCCCTGGGGAGGCCCGTATTCAAAATCTTTACTGGGGGTGATACCTTTCTGTCGGCTGGTTAGCTTTGTGTGTGGGGTGGTTGTGTGTGTGTTGTGTGTTGGGTGGGGGGAGAGAGAAAAGGGAGAGAGAGTGAGAGGGGAGGGGAGAGAGAGAAGAGAGAAGAGAGAGAGGAGGTGGGTACTGCGCGTGCACGCTCGCGCTTTGGGGTGTGGATTTGTGTGTTGCGCGCGCGCGCGTTTTGTAGTTATTTTTTTGTAAGGTTTGTAGGTCTGTGTTTGCTTTCAAATTAACGTTAGGTTGCATTGTCCGAACGAAAATGTAAAAAATCATTTTGATATGAGCAAATGTTCGCAGTAAAAATTTGAAAACTGGGAAACTCTCACTCACACACAACACACCACACACACACACACCCCCACAACAACACACACCCACACACACACACACACACACAACCAACACACCACACCACAAACGCAGCACCATTGCGAATGCGCATTTAAAAACAGCAAACGGGGAGAAGAGAGAGTGAGGAAAGGGGGGATTAAAGGGGAGGGGGGAGAAGAAAGAAAGAGATGGGGGGGAAGGAGGCGAAAAGAGAGAGGAGAGAGAGAGGAGAGGAGAGAGAGAGAGAAGAGAGAGAGAGAGAGGTGGTGGGGATGGGGAAAAGATCTTTATTCATGACGGAAAAAGCCCCTCATTCAAACAGCTTTTTTCGCCCCGTTCTCCAGGGAAAAATAAAGGACCAAAAAAGAAGGAGGGGAGGAGAGAGAGGAGAGAGAGGAGAGAGGAGAGAGAGGGAGAGGGGAGAGAGAGAGAGAGATGATTGATGGAGAGGAGGGGGGGAGGGGGAGAGGGGGAGAAAAAAAAAAAAAAAAAAAAAAAAAAAAAAAAAAAAAAAAAACAGAAAAAAAAAAAAAAAAAAAAAAAAAAAAAAAAAAAACCCGAAAAAAAAAAAAAAAAAATAAAAAAAAAAAAAAAAAAAAAAAAAAAAAAGGGAGAAAAGGGGAAAGAAAGAAGAAGGGGGAAGGGAAGAAAAAAAAATGTGAGAAGGGAAAAAGGGGGGGGGGACAGAGAGAGAGAAGGGAAGGCAGAGGGGGAAAGAGAAAGGGGAAAGGAGGGGAAAAGAGAGGGGAAGAAGAGGGGGAAAAGAGAGAGAGAGAAAGAAGAGAAGGAGAGACAGACAGACGACGCGACAAACGGGGACGGACGGCGGACAGGGAAAAAACGAGCGAACGATCCCAAACAATGAGGTGCTTTATGGTAAAGAGGGGTTACCATCTAAAATCTTGAACTGCATCCGGGTTTGAAGCGGGAAAAGAAAATGCAAAAAGTGGTAGAGAAACAAGGGACTGGGGGGTATAGAGAGAGAGAGAGAGAGAAGAGAGAGAGAGGAGAAGAGAGAGAGAGAAAAAGAAGAAAAAGAGGGAAAACGGGAAAAGAGGGAAAAGAAAAGAGGGGAAAACAACAACAACAGACGACAACGAGGAAGACGGAGACAGAAAAACGACGATCGAAACAGAGTGGAGAAAGAGGACAAAACGAAGAGGGGCGAAGCGAAGAAAAGAAATAAAAGGAAAAAAAAGGGAAGGGGGAGGGATGAAAAATTTTTTTAGAAAAAGACCCCGGGGGGAAAAAAAAAAAAAAGGGGAAAAAGGACCAAAAACAACACCCAACAAACCCCCAACAACCAAAAAAAAACCCCCCAAAACACACAGAGAGAGACAACAACAACAACCCAACAAAACAACAACAACAACAAACCACAAACAAAACAAATTAAGAAGAACAAACAAACACAAAAAACAACCACAAAACAACACAACAAAAACACACACAAAACTAAATTTTTAAAAAATTAAAAAAGGGGAAAAAAAAAACGAAAAGGGAAAAACCAAAACCTTTCCAAAAAACAAAACCACAAAAAAAGCTGAGGGAGCACCCAAAAAACACAAAAAAAACAACAAAAAAAAAACAAAAAAAAAAAAAGACATAAATAAACAAATCCAAAAACAAACTAAAACCCAAAACAAAACCCAAAAAAAAAATGTTTTAAAATTTAAAAAAAATTTGGGGTTTAAAACAATTAAGAATTTTATCTTCCAAAATTTCATTTTCTTTATTTTTTGAAAATTTAAAAAAAATTTGATTTAAAACACTATTTTTGTTAAATAAGAAGGGGAAAACCATGAAAAAAAAAATTTTTTTCGAAAAATGAAAATAAAAAATTATTTTAAAAAAAATTTCCCATTGATAAACTAAATAAACCTTTAATAACATTTTAAAAGGGGTTAAAGAAATTTTTTAAATTTTAAACCCGGAAAATCATTTTTTGCAAAACAAAAAGAAATTTTTTTCTTTTTCCCCAAAAATGTATCATTTCCTTTCTGTTTTTTGAAAAATGGTTTAATGGAAAAGTTAAATTTATTTAAATTCCTATTGGGGTTTTCAAAACCAATAGGAAAACTATTAAAGGTTTAAGAGGGGTTTCCCCATTCTTTAAATTTTCCCAAAGTTTATTAAATTTGATTTTTATTAAAAAGGGCCCCAAAAAAAATAAAATACCCTTTTTTACAATTTTGTTTTAGGGGGAAATAAAATGAAACCCAACTTGTTCTTTTTACCAAAAAAAAAATACCGCTAGACAAAAAAAAACCCAAAATTTTTTGACCCAAATTTTCGGGAAGGCCAAATTGGGGATTGTGGGGCGGGTTTTGTTTTTAAGGTTGGGATTAATTTTAAAAAAAAGGGGGGGTTTTCCCCCCAGTCGTAAACGAAAGGAGGGAGAAAGTACTGGGGGTTTCGAATGTCCGAAGGGATTGACAAGGGGGTTGGCACCTCCCGCCTGGGTTAAAAAGAAAATTTGGTCCCTTTGAGGCACTGGGATTCAACTGGGGGTCTCCCGTGGGCCCCGAAAGGGGGGCGACGTGTAGGTGACCCTCACGGGTAGGGGCCGTCAGCCGCAGGGAGAGTACAGCGACCATTTAGTGCCCGTTTTTGGGAAGGAAGGAAGGCTGCGGCCTGTCCCAAAATGGTTTTCGCTTGTTGTCTATAGAGGTAGTAAATCTTGAAGATCAGTATGGCGGTAGAGAGGTCCCCGGCTGTTAGTTTAAAGGGGGTTGGGGGAAACGAACTGAGTTTGAATAGGGGTTATGCATTAACCCCTGGGGGCCCAGTCTTTGTTGGCGTGCAGCTGTGGGGTTTTTGTATGTGTAGGGACTTGTGTCCATTTGGGGGAATAAAAATAACGGGGGATTTATTGGTACAAATCGTGGAGTGTGTGTGTGCCAGTGATTTCCTTTTGGTTTAGCCAGTTAAAATGGGTTTCTTTTCTTTGGAACGAATATAAGGGCCTTTGGAAAACAGAAGGTGGGTCATTAAGGGAAAAGTACTCGCCCGTCTTGTGAGGGTCAAGAAAATACAGCGGAAGCAAGGTTTCTTCGCCTTGTTTTCTCCTGGGTGGGGACGAAGCAGTGGAGGTTGTGTAGCCTGAGCCGGCGGAAGAATTGTCTCCCTGTTGGGGGACGGTCGCCGCAAGACGTGTCAACCTGTAGCCTGACAGGGAGCTGCCAGCAACGGTGGGGTGTTTTCAGCAGGAAGCCGTGGGAGAGGGCCCAAGGGGCCCTTTCCTGGAGGGGGAAGTAGGGGGGGTGGGAGACCCCGGGGGGGGTGCGATCAAGCTACGTTGCCAGTGCCCCCCAATGGGATTTGGGCCTCGGGAGGACACAAAGGTTGGGGCTTCAGCTCGTGTCGCACCGTGGGTGAGAGAAACTGCGGGCAACCAAGGAATGCGGCAAGTTTGGACGCTTTATTTTCTTAAATTTTAAGTGTGCAAACGGGAAAAGTGGAAAATTTGTCTTTTCCGGTTTAAAGAAAAGTAATGAAGGAAAAGGGGTGCGATTTTTGAGATGTCTGTATGATGTTTTTGTTGTATGATAAAAAGTTGTGTTGTGTATAGGGGGGGGCTCGAGTCAAGTTAAATAAAGTTGATTATTTTCTTGAATGTTTTGGTTTTCCCTCCCTTTGTGCGGGCCCATGTGAGTGAAAGTGCGTGGCCTATGCGAGAGCGCATTTTGGTTTTGAAAGCGTAAATACTTTGTCTATAACCCCCCCGCATCCTGAATATGAAAATCTATTTTAATAACGAGGGGGAGGCGGGGACCCTCAAAAATTCTTTCATGAAAATGGGCTTTCCCTTTAAAAGAAAAAACTCACATAAGCCTTAAATGGGGAGGTCCCGAAAAAACTCCAAAATTTTTTGGGGGTATTTTTTAAATATTTTAAAAAAGTTAAAATTTTTAGGAGTATATTTAAGTGCAAACTTACGTGGAATGCACACTTTTATTAATTCTAAAAAGCCCAAAGGAAAAATTTAAACTTCCCTTAAATTATAAATAAACAACCTGGGCTCAGATTCTAAAACATTAACCCCCTTTGCAAATTTCTTTGTTCGTTCAAGACTTTGCTAGCTCAAGAAGTTTTCTTTAAAGACCTCAATACTTTTTTTTTAAACTTCAAAATTTGATTGCAAAACTTATAAAATTGCCCCTTGGGTCCCCACAATACATCAAATTTAGGGACATACAATGAGGAGGTGTTTTACCATCACAGACTTCCAAAAAACTTTTTCTTCAAAATTTTTTTGAAAAGTTTCTCCCAAAAAAATTTTTTTCTCAGAGGGAGCTTAGATTCAGAAAGGACTTTGGAAAGCGGCTCAAAAAAACCTCAACAAATCTATCTGTTCTTATTTGGCGATCTTCTGAAAAAAACTAATATAGACAAATAACTTGCTAAAAAATCCAAAGTTTTTTCCCAAAGCCAAATGGGAACAATGAAAGAATCTTTGATAAAGAAAAACAGATTTATCAAAAAAATGATACCTAATGTTTTAAAAATACGTTTTTCCTCATTTAGAAAATAAAACAATAATATTTAAAAAAATTTTACGGTGGTTCAGTGCTTGTAATTCAAAAATTTGGAGCAGCTTTGTAAACCCCAGTTACAAATTTAAAAGTTATTTTATTTTGGGAACACTACAAAATACAGGCAGAAAATTTTTTTATATTTAAGTCCTTTGGGGTTTATGCTAACTTTTCCTACAAACAAAAAGTCAACTACAATATGTGCTGATTTGAAAGCAGGGGTTCTTTCGATAAAAATCTCCAAATTCACGCAACCCAAATAGATATTGAAAAATAAATTTTTAATACACTTTCTTTCAATCAAAGGAATTACTGTGATTTTTTTCGGGGGGCCCTTTCACTGCGGATATTGGAAACGAAAGAGTAGATCGAGCTGCAAAAAAAAGCAGCCCCAAAAAAATAATGTGCTGTTTGTAAAGTTCCTTTTAAAAACGAATTCTATTCAAATTTTAAAAAAAAATCCCGAAAATGTAAAATCTTATTTTTAAAACGCGACAGTTAGTCGTAATTGTTTTTTAAACAACAGGGAGGACAACAAAAAAAAGAAAACCAGGTTTTATTTGCTCATCGGAGATTGAGAGTTTATTAAAAGCCCTTTGTTTAAAAATCAATCAAAACAAAAACTGTAACAATGTCAGATGTTTGGCGGGAACCTTAAGTGTCAATCAATATTTAACGTTTTTCAAAAAAAAAACTTTTTTAAAAAAATGGGGACGACGTTTTAGATGGATCGCCCCTTTGTCTTTTCTAGCTACTTAAAAATTATTTGTTCTTCAATCTGTATGTTAAAGGGGTTTTTTGCTAGTTCACTGATATTTTTTTTTTAAAATTTTTAAAATTTTTGATTTATAATCAATTGTCCCTTGTTACTTTTACTATTCATTTTTAAATTAGGGTAAATGGGGGGACTACAATACGTAGGACAAAAAAGGGTACATTTTTATTCCCCTTTTTTTTAAACCTTTTTACAGACTACCACTTATTTTCATTCACTCACAAACTCATATTTAATTTTTGTTAACCTTTTTTACAGAACCCATTTTTCTTCCTCTAAAAACCCATTAAAATTTTTTTTAATCTTATTATGACACACCCTTTCTCTCATTCACCCCCAAAATCAATTGTTGAACACTTTCATGGAAGGACATAAATTGAAGAACACACACCCCCCACCACAACACCACCCACACACACCACACCCACACACACACAACTAACCCACACCATCCCCCCTCCCCCCCCACCCACACACACAACACCACCACACCACACAACCACCACAACCACACACACACACACACACCACCATAACCCCACACACATCCTCCCCCCCCCCGACCACACCACACACACAACCACAAACACACACACACACCACACAAAACACCACACACACCCACAACATACCCCCCCCTCCAAATTCCATTCCCCCTCTCCCCCCGCGCGCGCACGCACAACACACACACACACACACCAACCACCACACCCACACACACACACACAAAACACACACCATCCAACACAACAACACCACCCCCGTACCAACCCATCAACCCCTTCCCCGGGCTGCCCGCGCGCGCGCCCCGCCACAACACCACACACACACAAACACACACACAACCAACAACACACACACACACAAACCAACACCCATTCCCCTACCCCCACCCCCCGCAGCACACACACACACAAAACACAAAAACACAACACACAACACACACAAAACACACAACACACACACACACCCCAAAACACCTCCCCCCCACCCAACCCACCCGCACCCCCACATCAACAACCCTCCTTTAAAAACCGACGCGGAAGGAAAACCCCCCAAAAAGAGAGACGGAGAGAAGAAGAGAAGGGGGGAAATTTTTAAAGTCAAAGCGATGCTGTCCCCCAAGTGTGAACCGAGGGGTCCATTTTTCTCCGCTAATCCCCCCGGGTTTGGTAATGTCGGTGAAACTCCCTTTACGGTCGCCGCTTTTTTTTTTCCCCGCCCCGGCCCCAAAAGGCCCCCCCAATCAGTGCCAATGGAACCCTGTTCCTTGCAAATTGTTCTGGGTTCCCCCACTGCTATAGGGGTAAGCTCAGAAGCGCTTGGGAAGATGCAAGGGCTGGGAAAAACAAAAAAAAAAAAAAAAAAAAAAAAAAAAAAAAGCCCTAAACGTTGGGGGACTTTGCCGGTGATGGGGGGGCAGCGTGGAAACCCCCCCCTTCTTATGTTCCAAATCTTGGGTGGGGATTTCACGCCTCAGCCCACGAGGACGTAATAGGGTTTGTTTTGTTGTTGTTGTTGTTGTTGTTGTTGTTGTTGTTTTTTTTGTGGTGTGTGTGTGTGTGTGTTGTTGTTGTTGTTGTTGTTGTTTTTTTGACGTTGCAGTCCCGTTTGGGGGCTCGCTCCCGAGTATAAAACTGATTATGGAGACAAACGTGTGTGTGTGTGTGTGTGTGTGTGTGTGTGTGTGTGTGTGTTGTGTGTGTGTGTGTGTGTGTTGTGTCTGTGTGTGTGTCTGTGTGGCTGTGTGTGTGAACGCGATCTTTGCCGCTTTTCCCCCGTCTCATTCGCCCTCTCCCAGACCCACCCCCCCCTCCCCCCGCCCGCTCCACCCACAACCTGTGTACCATCCCAATTCCCTCCTACTGATTTTCCTTCCTTCCACACCAACATAAACATACGCAAGGCCAGTGAGTCGCAGAAAGATACTAAC
>JAFLJL010016185.1:2500-20000 GCA_018398815.1 Conus ventricosus
ATTCACTCCCTTTTCACCCGAAAATACCTTTCAATTTTTTGCGTTTTTTTTTTGGAAGTCAGTATATATATATAATATATATATATATATATAATATATATATATATAATATATATATATAAGGGAAAAACTGAACAATTAAATAGTGGGGGAAAAACAAATGCAGGTTACAATTGTTCAGTCGTTATAGTAATGACTTGGCAAAGATTTGAACCTTAAAAAAAAAAAAATTTGAAGATGAAGAAAATGGGGGGAAATATTAATAACTATGAGAAGCCCTTCACTAGCTGCCTGAGGGAACCATCAAATCTCTCTCGAAGGCACATTTATTTGTATTGCCTGCTCCTAGGCCTTTCGTCCGCTGGAAACGGACTCATCAGGGAGACACGGCTGATTGTGTCTGTGCCTCTGTGTCAAATAGAGACACCCCACAGTCCATAATTCTGTGGTGTTCTCAAACCCCCAAGGGTTTCAAAAAAAGAATCCAACAGCACCCCAAAGCAGCCAGCAAAGGGTAGTAAAATGGAACAAAACAAAGGTGTGGAGAGGAAAAAAGTTGCTGGGAAAAAACCCAAAAACATTATTCAAACAGTATAAAATTTTAGGGGACAATCTTGAGCCTAGCTTGAGGATCCATTCAAAAGGATGAAGGGAGGTCAAAAGATATGGAACAGTCTGAGTGGTCAGCCTTTCTGTTCAATAACCCAAGCATTGTGAGTGGCTAAGAATTGTACAGAACAACCTTTACTTGATCTCTTAAGAATGCAATCTCCCACTGATTGACCAAAAAATAGAATGCTGAACAATTAAGTAGTGGGGAAAAACAAGTGCAGGTTAACAATTCTTCAGTCGTTAAAGTAATGACTTGGGAAAGATTTGAACTTTTAAAAGAAAAAAAAAATTTGAAGATGAAGAAAATGGGGGAATATATTATAACTATGAGAAGCCCTTCACTAGCTGCCTGAGAGAACCATCATAATCTCTCTCGAAGGCACATTTATTTGTATTGCCTGCTCCTAGGCCTTTCGTCCGCTGGATCGGACTCATCAGGGAGACACAGCTGATTGTGTCTGTGCTCTTGGTGTCAAATAGAGACATACCACAGTCCATAATTCTGTGGTGTTCTCACCGCCAAGGGTTCAAAAAAAGAATCCAACATCACCCCAAAGCAGCCAGCAAAGGGTAGTAAATGGAACAAAACAAAGGTGTGGGAGGAAAAAATGTGTAAAAAACCCAAAAGCTTTTTTCAAACGAAAAAAATTAGGGGACAATCTTTGAGCCTATGTTTGGGGACCCATTAAAGGAGAAAGGGAGGTAAAAAAGATATGGAACAGTCTGGGTGGTCAGCCTGCTGTCAATAACCCAAGCATTGTGAGTGGCAAAGAATTGTACAGAAAAACCCTTTATTTGGATCTCTTAAGAGATGAAATTTCCCCCTGATTGACCAAACAATAAAATCTGAACAATTAATATGGGGGAAAAAAAAGTCGGTTAAAAATTTCTTAGTGTTATGAAAATGATTTGGAAAAGTTTTGAATTTTTATAAATATATTGTCATGTAAACGTAGCCTCACTAAAGGTGTGACCCCCCTTCACTGTAGTTGTGATATGAATCTTTCCCCGTGCCACAATTAAGGAAGAATATTCATAGGTTTGACTGTGTAGGGGGCGCCCCCAAAAAAAATGTGAGTATGACTCTTCAAGAAACGAATGTGGTTTGGGGTGAAAGTGCCCCTGAGTTATTTTTAACAAGGGCTGGAAAGGTAAGGGTGGTAAATGTTTTTTTGAACACTGGTTGCACTCACTAGGAGAAGGGAGGAAAGAGTAGTTTTAACCCAGCAGAGGGCCTAGGACTCAAACCTGTCAGGAGGTGGTCCCCTTTGGACAGTCATTAAAGGGAGCGATGATAGGGGGGGAAAGCTACGGGGGAAAAAATTAAAGAAAAGAAAATAAAGAATTTTCTATTTTGAATTGGGAAGCAGGTTACTTAACAAACCCTTATTGTGTTTACCCCTTTCACCCTTCCCCCTTCACCCGTCACCCGTCCCCTTTACCCTTCGCCCTTCACCCTTCATTTTTCACCCCGTGAGTGGTTGAAGAGGCCATGGTGTGGGGAAACCCGGGTTTTCGCCCACAAGTCCAAACCCCAGGGAGAGGAGTTAAAGCGTCGTTTCTCGAGAGACAGAAGAACTCCAGGAAAGAAGTCGGGGACCGATCTCCGGGACAGGGAATTGGGGGGGCAGTATTTGTTCGGAGACGGGGTATTGAAAAGCGGGGACTTTTTCTTGGGGCAGGCAGCCCTCAGTGATTGGGGAGTTTTGTATTCTCCGGGTCGGTTTTTTTGGTAACGGAATGTAAAGGCCATGTTTTTAAAAGCGGGAACAAACTTTTCATCTCCTGTAAAGGAATACAAGTGTGAAGATATTTTTTCTCTCGGGTTTTAAAAGAGATACATGGTGAAGATTGATTTGTCTCTCGGTGTGAGGAGAGATACATGTGTGCGGTTTTTTTTGTCCTCAGTGCGGGAGAGATACAGGTGGTAAAAATCTGTTTAAAAGTTGTTGTTTGACTTAGAAAAGTGTTTTCCCTAAAGGAGGGGGGGGAAAAGGAAAAACATTCGGAAGTGCTCCTTTTGGTTTTTTGGGAAGTTGGGGCGTAGGAGTAAATGTGTCAAAATGGGGGGAGGAAAAGAGGACAGTGGACGTGGTGCCCCCCGACCCAGTTTCACCGGCGTAGCTGCGTTTGTTTCCCGGGAAAAAAAAAGGTTTCTTTTTCCCCTAAAGGGTTTGAGGGAAAAAAAAAAAAGGATTTCTATTTGTGCCCTCAAGGGTTTGAGGAAGGGAAAAAAAAATAAAGGATTTCTTTTGTGCCCTCAAGGTTTGAGGGGAAGGAAAAAAAAAGAAATTGGATTATTGATTGTGTATAATATTTGCTTTTGTTTTGTTTTTTCTTTTCTATATGTTTTTTGGGGGGTTTCTTTTTTTTTGGTTTCTACTCCGTTAAAGGGTTTTTTTTTTTTGGTAGGATTTTTTTTGCCCCTTTCCCCACCAGGCCGATGCCTCAACCTCCTCTTGTCAAACCTGGCGAAAAGGGGGAGGGCGTTGAGGAGTTTTTTTTTCCCTTTCCCCCTGGGATTAAAAATTTTTGGGTCCCTTTCCCGGGACGATGCCCCAACTTTTCCCTGCTTTTTGCGGGGGGGACATGGCTTTGGGGGGGTAAATGTCTTTCCTTTCTCAAATACTTTTTCTTTCGCTTTCCATTGTTTCAGTTTTGTTTTTTTCCCCTTACCCTAAAGAGTGGGATCAACTTCTCCTCGTACGCAAATAGTGAGGGGGTGGAGTTGATTCCCCCGCTTGCCCAAAAAAAACTCTTTATCTTTTGATTTTTTTTTTTTCGGGTGTGGTGCGAATTTTTTTTGGGTTTTGAGTGAATGGCTTTTTATTAATTGATTGTTTTTTTTTGCTTTATTGCTGTAGTGTTGTGTTTATTGTGATGATTTGTTTTTTCCCGTTCCATTTCAGGGGAGACGTGACCACTAGGGTGCTGTCGTGGGCTTCTTTTGTTTTTTCTTGATTTTGCTCACTTTTGGGGGCTGTGTACCTTTTTTTCCTTTTCCCCCCTTTTTTTCAAAACTTCTTAAACCTTCCCTAAATAGGCCCCTTATTAGTTTTCTTTTCAACTTTTTCATCTTTTAGGTAGGATTTCCGCTGTTTTGTTTCTTCCTCTTTTTAATTTGTTTTGGTTTTCCATTTTTTTTTGAAAATTTATATTCTTTTTTGTTAAAGGGGGTACATTTTTTTTGTAAATTTTTTTTGAAATTAAGTAAGAAAGAAAGACGAAAACAAGAACTTTAAGAACTAAAACTTATAAAGTTTATTTTCGAAAAACTTTATTGTGTGTTTTCCCTTTTTTAAAAGGGAAACGTTTTGCTTTAAAACTTCATTTTTTTTTCAAATTCCAAATTGTATCATTGAAAATTTTTTTTTGGGAAAAATACTTTCCCTTGGATTTCATATCTCCCCGTTTAAGTGCTGTTTTTGTTTTTTCCCGGAAATTAAATTCTGTTTTGTATATACTAAATTCGGTTTTTTGTGAAAATAACATTATCATTACGCCTTATTTTTATTCATATTTTTGAGTTTGTTTGGTGTTTTTTCTGACGATTCATTAGGGATGATTTGATAAAAAGTTAAACAACGGAACGTTTGGGGTTTTGAGGAGAGAAACTTACAACTATGTGCAAAAATGATAATAGGGCAGGGGCTAAGACAGAGGGAAGCTGAGAAAATGACTACAGGGGGAAAGCTGAAGAACATAGACAGAGAGGGAAAAGAAAATAGATTCGAGGGAAGCTGAGAAAATGACTAGGAGGGGAAGAAAAAGATACAGAGGGAAGCGAAGAAAATAGATACAGAGGGAAGAAAAAATTGGAGGAAAAAAGATTACAGAGGGAATCTGAATTGAAAAAAAAAGATTACAGAGGGAAGTGAAGCGAAGAACGTTTTTAAGTTGAGACAATTAGAATAGGGGGACTGAGCTGAAAAAAAAAGAATACAGGCTAAAAGAAAACCTCCACCAGTTCCCCCACGGTTCCGCACCGCGCCTCAACCAAAAGCGGATATACCCCAAATTGCCCCCCCTTTCGGGGGAAAAACGGAGACTAGATGTTTTCTTTTCCGTTTGAAAGTCACGCAACGTTTTTGTGGTTGGGCCAAAGGAAAAGTGGACTTTGTATATTGCGTCGTTTTTTAAAGGGTAGCGTTTTGACTTGTACCACTCATGGCACGAAAAAAAATTTAACTTGGGACATTTGAAAAAGAACCCCTCAAAAAATTTAATTTTTTGTGTCGTTTTCACGAATTTTCCCCGTTCGTGCGCCCGGGAAAAGGAGAATCGTTTCCGTCGTTTTGACCCGCATAGTCATTTTTTGGAGTGGTCGTTTTTTATCTAAAAGCAAGACTTTTAGTCACTGCGGATCTCCTTTTTAAGAAAAATTTTTTCCCCAGGGGGGCAAAGATCTGGCCCATTTTCCTTAAAAAAAGGAAAATTGAAAACGTGGGGGGGAAATGTTCAGATGGTGTCATATTGTGTCGCTCCCCAGAAAAAAAGGGGCGTGGCGGGAAAAGGAGAATTTCCATTTTTGAGTCTCTCGTCATGTATTTTCCATCAGGAAGGGAAAATTTACAGGAAAGGAAATGGGGGGTAAATTTTGGAGTCCTCAAGGATTCCCATCCTGGGGAACGCACAGGGACTTTCCGGGGTTTGAGGCTTTCGTAAAACCCGTAACCGGGGAAAGCCCGTCTTCCGCAAACTTTCCGAGGTCGTGGACAACGACCCCCCGTGACCTTTGGGCCAGTTCGTGGCCGAACAAATTCACAAATCATCAGCTGCCGATCAGAAAAATGCGCTGTTTCTTTTGTGAGGGGAAAGTTCCATTAAAACAGAATTCCCCTTTCAGACCGGGTGATTCAAACCCGTTTTTGTCTCCACTGATTGTGAAAAAGGGCCTTGTTTTGGCACCAGACCCAATCTGTTGAGGACGGGTTAGAAACGGACCCTAAATGGTTTGCGGTTTGGGGTTTTGGGGAAAACTGGGTGCACTACTGCGGGTGTACAAAAATTTTTTCGCCTTCAAGACCAGATTCAACACTGTCCAAAAGTGTAGGTCGTTTGGAGCAAGATTGAAACTTTTCCGCGGGGAAAAATTTCAGTCGAACACCGTACTACCCCGGCTTTTTTCCCCGGGGTGTCATTGATAACCCAGTCTGCGATTGATCTTGGGCAATTTGCCAGGTGTCGTACATACTGGTGGTGCTGGGGGGATCGTTTGTTCCTTGCTTGTGGACGATCTAATGTCTAGAGCAGGGGGAAAAAAAACCGCAAAAAAGCTCAAAACGGGATGAACTCCAAAACCCCCAGATGAAATTTAAAAAAAATGCAGGGAAAGACGAGACGCGAGAAAAATACTTTCTGTTGCTAAACAGATGTCACTACGTACAACGGACAAACCAACGTACTACGGACTCTTTTTAAAGGGTGTGTACCTGGACGGACAACGCCCAGGTTGGGGTTTTCCAAAACCACTTAGAGAAACGGCTGCACCGGCTCTGATGCATTTTTGTGGTCACTGGGGGATCAAAAAAACAAAAAAGAGGTTCTTGATTCTTTTTATGGCCGGGTGCACAAAGGAAGTTACGAAAAAAATGCCCTCAGGGAATCTGCCAAAAACATCCTCAGAAATTTCGCGTCCCATGTGCCCTTTGCACAAAATGCCTCTCTTTTCCCGTTCCTTTCGGGGGTAGTATTGATTTTTTGGACCCACCCTGTTTTTCGGAAATCGCTAACTTGCTTGGTGGATACAGCAACAAGGTACCCCGAAGCGTTTCCCACTGAAGAAAAAAGGGTTTTTAAAAAAAAATCGTCGCTGAAGCTTTATTGCGATTTTTTTCCGAGTGGGTCTTCCAGACGAAATTTTGGGATTGTGGAAACGAAATTCTTTTCCGATATATGAAGAAATTTACGATTTTGTCAATCTTTTCCATCTCAACCACGCCATATATCCCCAATAAATGGCTGGTTGAACGTTTCAAGGGAAACGTTGAAGTCCTGTTGAAAAAGGTTTGCAAGGCAAGACCCCATGAATGGGATCGTTTCATCCGGCTTTGCTTTTTGCATACGGGGAAACCCCGAACGAAACCGGGATTCTCACCATTTGAGTTCTTTCGGGCACTCACCAAGGGGACCTTTTGGTTATTGATACACAATGGGCGGAAAAGCGGGCATCCGAAGTAAAAAAGTTTACCAATAGTTTATGAACTGCATAAACGTTTGAAGGTGCTGTGACTTTCTCAACAGTCAGCTGAAGGAAAACAGATGTGTCAAGGTCTTTGCAGACAGAAAAGCAAGGCACGTTCCTTCAGTGTAGGGGGTAAAAGCCTTGTATTACTCCGATGAACAACAAGCTTGTGTTATTGGAAGGATCCCCTTTTTGGTGGTCGAAAAACTTTTTGAAGTAAATTAAGACAAAAAAGGCAAACCGGAAGGTATTTCTGTGCATGTTGAAGAAGTATGTTGAACGAAAATGTTGCCATAACCCGTCAGTTGAGTGGTTTTGTCCTTTCAGAAATGATGTCAACATGACAACATTATCGGTGAAATTTTTACCCCAAATTAAAGTCAGAAGTCAAGGTTTGAAAAAAGCAATTTGGAGGTTAAACATCCCCGTGCAGGATGCTGTCCCTCCCCCATTCGTCTATCAAGGTGAAACCCAGAGGGTGTGGTTCTTCGTGATTTGTCTATACTAAACAGAAAGCCAAGACATTTTGAAAGACTTTTCAGGGTTTTTGGGGCGGATACCCCCGGGACGTAACTGGGATTGCCCTAGTACAGTTAACTTTGAAAATACCAGGCGAACCCGACCATACCCCCCCCCATTGCAAAAAAAGAGGTGGTTGAGAGAGAAATCAAAGTAATGCTGGATTTTAAAAGGGGAACCTTTACATCCGTACAGTCACCCCTTGTATTGGGGGACAAAACCCGATGGATCGGGCGTTTCGCATCGATTACAGAAAAATAAAAAAGATCACTGTGTTCGATGCCCAGCCCATCCCAGCATTTAAGAACCTGTGTAGCTCTCAGAAGGAAACTATTTGTGAAAAATAGCTTAAAGAAAGGGTACTGGCAGTTCCAATGTGAAGCGCGGGAAAAAAACAGCGTTTCAAACCCTTTTGGTTTTTTCCAGGGACAAAATGCCATTTGGTTTGCAAAATGCCCCAGCTTCTTTTGCCAGAATGAGCAGCCCTGAAACCCCGAAGTGGTGCAGTCATTTTTTTTATGCTTTTTTTTGGCGCAAATCATGGAGTGACCTCCTTTTTTAAATTACGAGCTGTTTTTTGCAGACTCAGATTTTGGGTTGACTGCAAACCATCAAAAAATTCTTGCCGGTTTTCAAACTTCGGTTTTTGGGCCCCTATTTCAGTGGGAAAAAGATGCCAGAGGGGGAAAGAAAGGGGAAAAAAAAATTTCCTTAAAACCAAACCCTACAAAAAAAAAAGATCGGGCATCCGGGTGTTGTTTCTATAGACGTATGTACCCCACTTTGCCCCGACGGCCCCCTTTTACTGAATGACGAAAGGGGGAAGAAAAAAGTATTGGTGGTCTGTGATGCCAGGGGCTTTGGAGGTGTTTAAACACCCTAATCATTTCCTGTTTTTTTGTTACCTCCCATAAAGACTTTTTTTAAGAAAGTGCCGTTCAAAGGAATGGGAGCGGTATGTTCAGGAAAAAAATGCTTGTTACATCCCGTGCAAACCCCCAGTAAGAAGTTCTCAAAGCACAGGAGAAAAACTCCACTATTGAGAGAGAGTGCTGGCTATTGTATGGGCAGTAGAAGTTTGCCGGTTTTGATGGAAAAATTTTTGTTCAGACGGACCTAGGCCCCGACGTTCTTGAAAACGCAAAAGTAAGAAAGCAGGGATTAAGAGGCTTTGCATTGCAGGATTTTCCCCCTTTTGTTGAACCGGCCTGGAAAACCCCAAAAAATCATGGCAGAATTTGGTTTTCAGGCGTGAATAATTTCAAGGACAAATGTAACGTCTTCAAGGGAAAAACATTTCCGTTTTTTGTCTTTTTTTAAGTTTTGGGGTGATCACTTTTGCAGTGCATTTTATGCACTGCGATTTAAAACAAAGTGGTATTTAGCATAATTTTTCTTATTGAAGTGACTATAGTTTTGCAAGAAACGACTTTGATGTTGAGTAATACATTTTATTCTTTGGTAAAAAATGGAAAAAAAAAGTAAAATTAGTCTAATTGCTTTTTGAGTAATCTTTTGTAGTGTATGAGCAAAACCTTTAGAAAGTTAAAACAGTTTTGATTTTGGGAATGGACAAACCAATTGTTTTTATTTGTCAGGCAACAAATGGAAAACAGTGCTTTTTTAATGGACTTAACATTTTCATGTGGGGGAAAAAAGAAATTATGTTTAAACATTTTATTTTGTTTACATGCTATTTAGAAACATTTACCCTTGGAAAATTTCCCCCTTTTATGGGGTTTTGAAACATATGATGTGAGACAAAGATCAAAGGGAAAATATGTGCCCAAAATTTTTTGTTGCACAATTGGTGCTTTTTAATTTTTGATATCCCTATTGTTTTTCCCCTGTAATTTGTGAAATGTATCTTGTGGAATAGGGATCAATTATGAATGTTTTTTTTTTTGAAAGATTTAAAGTTTTAAAAATGCTATTTTTGGGGTCATGGTGATTGATTTTTTAAAGTTATATTAATTTGGGGAATCATGTGCGATGGTTACACATTTTGGATTCATGGCTGAAATGTGTTTAAGGAGTTGTATATCCTTTAAAAAATTTTTGGGAAAATTTTTTAACCCCGGATGGGGGGTGATGTGACGTAGCCCCCTCAAGGCATGTGGGCGCTCCTCACAGATTATGAAAGAACATTTCCCGTGCCACAATTAAAGGAAGAAATTCTAGGCTTGAAGGTAGCGGGCGTCCCAAAAATAAATTTTGAGTTTGACTCATTCAAGAAACATGTGGTCATTGGGTGAAAAATGACCACTGGTGTAGTTTTAAAAAGGGCTGGGAAAGTAAGGTGTGGCTGTGTTTTGAACATGATATGCACTCACTAGGGAAGGGGAAAAAAAATCGTTTTAACCCAGCGATGGCCCCAGAGACTGAAACCCGTCAGGCGGTGGTCCCCTTTTCTACCCATTACCGGTGGCGAAGAAAATTTGGGGGAAAACTACAGGGGGAAAACTTTAAAAAAAAGAGAAATAAAAAATTCATATGTTGAATTGGGAAGCGGTTCTTACCGAACCTTTGGTTTAGCCCTTCACCCTTTACCCTTCCCCCTCAACCCGTCCCCTTTACCTTCGCCCTTTACCCTTTATCTTTACCCCCTGGAGGTGAAGGGCCATGGTGTGGGGAACCACTGTGTTCAGCCCAGCAAGACCAACTCCAGGGAGAGGAGTTGAAGCCGTTTTCCGAAGACAGAGAACTCCGGGAAAAGAAACGGACTCGTTTCCAGGACAGGAGAATAAAGGGGGGTATATTGTTCAGGAGACAGGGTTTTTGAAAGCGGGGGCTTTTCTTGAGGGAGGAGGTCCCCATGATTGGGAGTTTTGTATTCCCGGGTCCGGTTTTTTGGTAAAGGAATTGAGGGCCAAACTTTTTGAAACGGAAATGACTATTTCATCCTTTTGTGTAAAGGAGAACAAGTGTGAAGAACTATTTTTTTTTCTCAGTGTAAAAGAGATACAAGGTGAAGATTGATTTGTCTCTCGGGTTGGGAGAGATACATGGGGCGGATTTATTTTTCTTCAGTGCGGAGAGAATACATTTTAAAAACTGTTTACAAGTTGTTGTTGGACTTAGAAAGTGTTTCCGAAAGGAGAGGGGGAGAAAAAACATCGGTGGCCCTTTTTGGTTGTTTTTGGGAAAGATTGCGTGTGGTAGGAGTAAATGCGTCATGAAGCGGGAGGGAAGAGTGACAGTGGACAATTTTATAAAATATTATAAATAAAAATATATATTATATATAATATAATTATAAAAATAAAATTTAAATGGGGGTGTGTGGTGTGGGGGGTGTGTATATTACCCTTTGTGCCAGTATCTAGAAGGCCAAAAGGCCGAAAAAATTTTGTAAAAAAATCAATTGGCTTTGTTGTGTGTCTTTTGTTTCTTTACTTTGAACAAAAGGGGGGAGAGGGGAGAGGAGAGGGGGGGGAGGGGGGGGGAGAGGGGGGGGAAGAGGGGGAACGCGCGACGAAGACAGACGACGAGAATCGCCTCACCTTCCCCCTTTAATTCACCCTAGGGGGGAGCTGGATTGTGTCTTTTGGGTGGGAATTAAAACAGGGGCCCAACTCAGAGATCCAGGAGTTACCTAACGACCCCTTAAGGTTATAACACCCCCACAACACCCCCACTTAAACAAAAAACAGAAAAAGCAAAACAACAAGAAAAACAACAAACCAAAAATAGCCGTACCGTGTCTGCTTTTTTCCCCTTTAATTTAACGAAACCCGGGAAAAGTTTGGTAAGTGAGTTCAAATGAAGGGGGATTTCCTGCTTTCAATTTTGTCCCCCCCTTCCACCGCCCTTCCCCGACTGAACCAATCAAGTACCCGTTTTACCCAGGGGGGACAAAGACAGAGTTTCCACTACACAGTCAACTCCGCAGGCAAAAGCTTGACCCCTTTTACCACGGGTCCCCCCAAGGGTCTGACCACTTGACCACAGTTCCCATCAACACTCTGACCACTTGACAGCTCCCATTAAGACTGACCACTTGACCACAGCTCCCATCAACACTCTGACCACTTGACAGCTCCCATTAAGACTGACCACTTGACCACAGCTCCCATCAAGACTGACCACTTGACCACAGGTCCCATCAACACTCTGACCACTTGACCACAGGTCCCATCAACATTGACCACTTGACCACAGGTCCCATCAACACTCTGACCACTTGACCACAGGTCCCATCAACACTGACCACTTGACCACAGGTCCCATCAACACTGACCACTTGACCACAGGTCCCATCAAGACTCTGACCACTTGACCACAGGTCCCATCAAGACTCTGACCACTTGACCACAGCTCCCATCAAGACTCTGACCACTTGACCACAGCTCCCATCAAGACTCTGACCACTTGACCATAGCTCCCATCAACACTCTGGCCACTTGACCACAGCTCCCATCAAGACTCTGACCACTTGACCACAGCTCCCATCAAGACTGACCACTTGACCACAGGTCCCATCAACACTCTGACCACTTGACCACAGCTCCCATCAAGACTCTGACCACTTGACCACAGCTCCCATCAAGACTCTGACCACTTGACGACGGCTCCCATCAAGACTGGCCACTTGACCACAGCTCCCATCAACCCTCTGGCCACTTGACCACAGCTCCCATCAAGACTGGCCACTTGACCACAGCTCCCATCAAGACTCTGACCACTTGACCACAGCTCCCATCAAGACCGGACCACTTGACCACAGCTCCCATCAACACTCTGACCACTTGACCACAGCTCCCATCAACACTCTGACCACTTGACGACGGCTCCCATCAACACTCTGACCACTTGACCACAGCTCCCATCAACACTCTGACCACTTGACCACAGCACCCATCAAGACTCGGACCACTTGACCACAGCTCCCATCAACACTCTGACCACTTGACGACGGCTCCCATCCCTGCCTTGTTTTAAACACCCAGAATACCAGCCTATTTCACATAAATACATGTTGACTTCCTCATGGGGTATTGCACAATCCTGTAAACATCGTCTGACTCTCAGGGCTGAAGGGTGTTACGCAATTGTATTCAGACCCACCTGGCTCCATCACGGCTCTCTCAAATTCAGGGAGTGTATGGTGTGGCACAGTCTTTTTTGTGTGTGCGTGTCCGGTCACGCCTTCTTCATGGGGTGAAAGGTATGACACAGTCATAACCACGTCAGATAAGAGAAAGTCACATTTTCTTAACGATGAACTAAATAACGCGTTCTTTGCACTGACACGCAAACTGTGTGGGCATTAGACACTTAGAAACACACACGCAGAGAGAGAGAGAGAGAGAGAGAGAGAGAGAGAGAGAGAGAGAGAGAGAGAGAGAGAGAGAGAGAGAGAGAGAGAGAGAGAGAGAGAGAGAGAGACTCAAGACTCAAGCTAGACTCAAAGACTCAAGACTCAAAAACTTTATTACTCAAGGATAGAGATTTTAGGCAGTGCCTATTCTTCCAATCTGTCCTTGCTATTCTACAACATTCAGAGAGAGAGAGAGAGAGAGAGAGAGAGAGAGAGAGAGAGAGGGAGAGAGAGAGAGAGAGAGAAAGAGAGAGAGAGAGAGAGAGAGAGAGAGAGAGAGAGAGAGAGACAGACAGACAGACAGACAGACAGACAGACAGAGACAGAGAGAGATAGACAGAGAGACAGATACAGACAGACAGACCGACAGACAGAGACAGACAGAGAGAGACAGACAGACAGAGACATAGAAACAGACAGACAGACAGACAGCAGACAGAGAGAAACACAGAGAGAGAGGCAATTATCTCGAAATTTCTTGCACTAAATGTAAAAATCAAATGGTGACAAGGAGAGAGATTATGGAAGCAACTCTACAGACACATGCTGTGGTCCACGGGAGGTAATCATGTTGAGCTTTCTCGCCATTGTAAGACTGTGGACCACTGGGGAGAAAGGGAGGTAATCATGTTGAGCTTTCTCGCCATTGTAAGACTGTGGACCACTGGGGAGAAAGTGGTGGAGTAGAACACATGCTGTGGCCCACTTCTGTGCAGCAGGAGAACTGAGGAGGCGGAGGGAACTGCAGGACACTGGGGCTGGGGCACCAGACTCTGGCTCTGCTTTGTGTCTGGGACTTGTTAAAAACCCATTTTGGGTCACTACGGTATGTCAAACTGAACATTCACACAATCGCATTCACAAAGTCACACACGTTGTCAAACACACGGACACAGAGAAAGAAGCACTGTCAACACCCAGACACAGAGAAAGAACCAGTGTATGTGTCCCCGGTCCCGGACCCCCAGGCTTACGCCATCGACGCCCTGTCCCTTCCCTGGTCCGGCCTCATAGCTTACGCCTTCCCTCCCTTCCCGATCCTCCACAAGGTGATCAGGAAGGCGAGACTCGAGAGACCCAGGCTCATTCTCATAGCCCCATGGTGGCCCACTCAGTCCTGGTTCCCGGATCTCAAGTCCCTCACTCACGAACCCCCTCTCCAGTTGAACACCAGGTGGGACATGCTCAGGCAACCCCGTTCGGGCCTCCCTCACGCCAATCCCCAGATTCTTCACCTCCACGCCTGGCTTCTGTGTCAGCCCGGCTGCGAACATCCAAATCCTCCTCTCGAACGGACAGGTCCCGTTCCGTCCTCAATACCCTCTCCATCGCCGGGGCCTCTCAGGAACTCCGAGACCTAGCCATGTCCTCTCGCAGAGCTAGCACAGAGTCCCTTTACGATTGCAGATGGAGGAAATGGGTCTCATGGGGCAAAGACAATTCTGTCCCTCACAATCGCCCCACCAACATCCAAATAGGAAATTTCCTGTCCCACCTTAACCTCTCTGCTAGCTCCATCCGGGGCTACAGGTCGGCCATCTGCACGACCATCCGCCAAATGGGCGGACCTTCCTTTGAGAATGATTTCCTTCTCAGAGAGATCTCCAGAGGGGCTTCTCTTCGTGAGGCCCAATCCCCTAGACGTGTTCCCCTTTGGGACCTCTTCACTGTTCTTGACGTCCTCAATAAACCCCCCTTTGAGCCTTTGTCCTCCATTCCTTTCGACCTTCTGTCTATGAAGACTACCTTCCTCCTCGCCCTCGCTTCCGCCAGACGGCGAGGCGAGATCCATGCCCTTAGCGGGGACCCCAGAGACATTGCCTTCCACAGAGACGGCTCCGTCTCTCTTAAGTTCCTTCCCGAGTTCCTAGCTAAGAACCAGGAACCCGGCAGTCCCTCCCCTTACCTCGTCATCCGCCCGCTGGCGGATACACTAGGGGGCGACTCCTCTTCGGACATAGCCCTTTGCCCCTCTCGATGTCTAACACACTACTGGGAACGCTCGCGCCCCAGGCGCGTTTCACAAAGACGTCTTCTTATTTCCATCAACCCCAGTAACACGAAAGACATCTCAGCTGGCACTGTCTCTAGGTGGCTCTCCAAGACGGTCAGAACTGCCTATTCCCAGGCATCCGAGGACCTCTCCCGTCTTGTCCCCCCGGGCCCATGAGGTCAGAGCGCTGGCCACTTCGGCAGCATTCCAGCACTCTGTTCCCATGCGCCACCTCCTGGAGGCAGCCTTCTGGCGTTCGGAGAATCCCTTCATAAAATTTTATTTGAGGGACATCCGCATGACCAGGGCTGATGGTTCTAATGGGATATCCTTTGTGGCGGCTAATGCATCCATATCGGGTAACCCCAGGAACCACTAGGGCACTCGCCCTCCTCCTTTTACTATGAATTCTGCTATTGTCTGACATGGTACAGTATATGACGCCAAAATGGGGAGTTTGTATTATACTCCCTGTTTGGCTAGTATACTTACCATGTCAGACTCTAATGCCCGCCCTGCCTTCCCCACTAGCGCCAAGGTTCTGGGGTTACCTTGCGCGCAGGCCTCGATGAATGAGGTATGGGAGACTGACACTGGCTTCTTCCGGCGGCGGAAGTGGGTTGGGCACCACGTGACTGTCTTATCACTGCATTAGCCACACAAAAACTTCGGCCTGGCAGAGCAGACTAACTGCCGTGAATGCTATTGTCTGACATGGTAAGTATACTAGCCAAACAGGGAGTATAATACAAACTCCCCATTTTACGAGGATAATAGATAAGCACTAACGTGCTTTTTTACATCCAGTCCTCGCCCTGAGTAGGGACTACAACATGCAGTGAGAGAGAGAGAGAGAGAGAGAGAGAGAGAGAGAGAGAGAGAGAGAGAGAGAGAGAGAGAGAGAGAGAGAGAGAGATTGCTTCTTTCTCTGTGTCTCCCACCAAACCTCTGAGCAAACAGACTGGGCTAATTGAACATGGAGAAGAAGAAGACACATAAATACAATGCAAGAATGCGAAGGGAAACAGCATGATCCATGGATGATGAAAATGATGATTGCCAAATTGGGATTTCTGCAGGATTTCTTGTAATCTATTTTAGTTGAACGCAGCTCGTAGAATCATCTTTCAATACCTTGCAGAGTGGACACAAAAAGAAACGATGAGGGCATGTCTGATTTAAAAGATTGCAAGAAAATATTACTTGGTAATTATTCCCAGCTTTCTTGGACATGTAAGAACGTGGGGAAAATGTTAAACGAATTATGTTTCAGGCTGTTTTCTTGGACATGTAAGAATTTGGACAAATCGTTAAATGTCATGTGTCAAGCTATTTTCCTGGACATATCACTATGTGAAAAAACAAATAAAACTATGATGTTTCAGGCCATGTTGCGGCCCTGAATGATTACATCCATCATCTCCAGCCCCCACCTTCTCTCTCTCTCTCTCTTCTCTCTCCTCTCTCTCCTCTCTCTCTCTCTCTCTCTCTCTCTCTCTCTCTCTCTCTCTCTCTCTCTCTCTCTCTCTCTCTCTCAGGGCTGACAGTAGTGAGTTCCCAATACTGCTATAGTTTGGGGCTGTGGGCTGACAGTAGTTCCCAATACTGCTATAGTTTGGGACTGTGGAGCTAACAGCAGTTCCCAATACTGCTATAGTTTGGGACTGTGGAGCTAACAGCAGTTCCCAATACTGCTATAGTTTGGGGCTGTGGGGCTGACAGTGGTGAGTTCCCAATACTGCTATAGTTTGGGGCTGTGGTTCTGACAGTAGTGAGTTCCCAATACTGCTATAGTTTGGGGCTGTGGGCTGACAGTAGTTCCCAATACTGCTATAGTTTTGGGGCTGTGGGGCTGACAGTAGTGAGTTCCCAATACTGCTATAGTTTGGGGCCGTGGAGCTGACAGTAGTTCCCAATACTGCTATAGTTTGGGGCTGTGGGCTGACAGAAGTTCCCAATATTGCTATAGTTTGGGGCTGTGATGCTGACAGTAGTTTCCAATACTGCTATAGTTTGGGGCTGTGGGGCTGACAGTAGTGAGTTCCCAATACTGCTATAGTTTGGGGCTGTGGAGCTGACAGTAATCCTCCTCCTCTGCCTCCCGTCTCTGTCCATCCATGAGCAATGAACGGCAAGTTGATTCAGTTCAAGATGAGTCAGAACGAAGGAACGAAATGAATGGGCAGCACTTGGTGACAGAGAATCCCGCACACTTCACTCGCCCTTTGGCCATTAGGAGGAAGGAGCCCCGCCCACGCTTTCCACACAGTTTACATCGTACAGTTCACTGCCTGTGCGGACATCATACAATATTTCCTTTTTTCCTTTGTTTAATCCATAGGTGGGAATGTGTGCTCTCAGAGCAGTGGAAGTGTCTTCTCAAGTTTGAGTGCCTCTTCATTCTCCGTCACGATTCCAAGAAAACTCGTGGATAGGTAGACTTCTTCCCGGAGTTTCTTTCTGTTTTATTCCAAGAAAACTCGTGGATAGGTAGACTTCTTCCCGGGAGTTTCTTTCTGTTTTATTCCAAGAAAACTCGTGGATAGGTAGACTTCTTCCCGGGAGTTTCTTTCTGTTTTATTCCAAGAAAACTCGTGGATAGGTAGACTTCTTCCCGGGAGTTTCTTTCTGTTTTATTCCAAGAAAACTCGTGGATAGGTAGACTTCTTCCCGGAGTTTCTTTCTGTTTTATTCCAAGAAAACTCGTGGATAGGTAGACTTCTTCCCGGGAGTTTCTTTCTGTTTTATTCCAAGAAAACTCGTGGATAGGTAGACTTCTTCCCGGGAGTTTCTTTCTGTTTTATTCCAAGAAAACTCGTGGATAGGTAGACTTCTTCCCGGGAGTTTCTTTCTGTTTTATTCCAAGAAAACT
>JAFLJL010016185.1:25000-26499 GCA_018398815.1 Conus ventricosus
ATACCCTGACTTCTGGAGACAACCACCCAGGAGACCGGAGACTTCTCTGCAGAAGATGGATGGACCTCGTCACAATTCTCTTGCTTGCTGTCAAGGAACATCCTTAGAAGGCCAGCTATGACTTTAGTCTGGAATAGGCTTTGGCCAGGAAGCAACAAGTCACCACGGCCATCTGCCTGAGAACAAGACACGACTCCAGTCATTGAACAAACAACCACTGCTCTGGAAAACACTATGTTCTTAGGGTCCTCCAGTCGAAAAGGCTTTAATCCATCTTTCTACCTCGTCGAAAACCACCCCCTAATATCAAGACGTCAACTATTGATCTCAGCTACTAGTGTCCCCTCCTCTATTGATCTCAGCCACTAGTCTCCCCTCCTCTATTGATCTCAGCCACTAGTCTCCCGTCCTCTATTGATCTCAGCCACTAGTCTCCCGTCCTCTATTGATCTCAGCCAATAGTCTCCCCTCCTCTATCGATCTCAGCCACTAGTCTCCCCTCCTACCTCCCCTTGCCCACCCCCTCCTCCCTACGAACCAGGAAGTCGTGTTCAGAGTAATTCTGGCACTGGCTACTGACAAATGTCCGTTAACAAGTGAGTGTCCGTGTTATACCGGAGTGACCTCCCTCTTCAGAACAGAACCCGGAAATTTAGTATTGGTTCCACCAAGTGTAAGGAAATCTTGGATCGAAAGAAACTGGATCAGACGAAAAGAAAAAGAAAAGCTTCTCTCTCTCTCTCTCTCTCTCTCTCTCTCTCTCTCTCTATTTATTCTGTGTCTCCAAGTCCCCACCTCTCTCTCTCTTTGTGTCGCTCTCCATCCCTCCCTCTCTCACACACTCTCTTCCTCTAGTTATATTGTGCATTCTCTTATTCTAAATTGCCATGTATTCATTGTTGTTTATGAGTTTATATGCAGTTCGATGCAATGATTTCTACCATGTATTTATTGTTTGAGGGCTGGATGGAAAAAAGCCACTGACTGGTGCTTATTCTTTTCCCTCATTAAACAACATTTCGTTCGTTCGTTCGTTCTCTCTCTCCTCTCTCTCTCTCTCTCTTCTCTCTCTCTCTCTCTCTCTCTCTCTCTCTCTCTCTCTCTCGTTCGCATTTCTTTTGTTCTAATGACGATTACAGAAGTGAGAACCTGTCTATGCAATATATATATATATATATATATATATATATATATATATATATATATATATATATATATATATATATATATATATATATATCTGTCAATGATGTTAAAAAGGAAGGTTAAAACTCGAGGTTAAAACTCTACAAATTTTTTTTCGAGCTTGCTGCGCTGTCATCAGGATGTTTTTGGTTTGCCCACCGCCGATGTTATATAGCGTGTGGGTTCCCGTTTGCGGTTGTTTGCACGTGCGGGTTGGCTGCACGTGTTTTTGGGGGCTTTTAGGTTTTGTTTTGGGTGTGTTCACTAACAACGATTTCCATTTATGCCTGCAGTTGTTTACTACTTTTTTTTTG
>JAFLJL010016186.1:0-2500 GCA_018398815.1 Conus ventricosus
TTTGATATACATATACACAAGCGAACGGACTCGCCACTGGAAACAAAGATTTCTTTCATTTGTAACAATTTCATGACAAAGGAAGGGCGCAGGAAACAAATATTTCTTCTCATTTGTTACAAATACATGACAAAGGAAAGGGCGCAGGAAACAAAGATTTCTTCTCATTGTTACAAATACATGACAAAGGAAGGGCGCGAAGCACACACCCCACACTTTGTTTTCCAGGAGAAGGGCTCTGTTCCCCAGACTGTTGTCAGCAATAGAATAGCTCCATTTCACAGACGTTGTCAGCAATAGAATGGCTCTGTTCGCCAGACTGTTGTCAGCAATAGAATGGCTCTATTTCACAGACTGTTGGGCAGCAATAGAATGGCTTCTATTTCACAGACTGTTGTCAGCAATAGAATGGCTCTATTTCACAGGACGTTGTCAGCAATAGATGGCTCTATTTCACAGACTGTTGTCAGCAATAGAATGCATTATTTCCCAGAACTGTTGTCAACAATAGAATGGCACTATTTCACAGACTTCTTTCATAGGAGAATGGTTCTATTTCCAGACTTCTATCATCAGACGAATGGCTCTATTTTACAGAGTTCCATCATCAGGAGAATTGTTCCATTTCACAGACTTTTATCATCAGGAGAACGGCTATATGTCACAGACTTCTATCATCAGCAGAATGGGTCTATGTCACAGACTTCCATCATCAGAAGAATGGTTCTATTTCCAGACTTCTTTTGAGCAGTATGATGGCTCCATTCCACAGTTGATTTTTTGCCAAGAGCGTGGTAGCATTCCCCAGATTCCTTCATCATGGAAAGCTCCCCATCCCCAACCCCCTGTTCACAGCTAGCTAGGTACCACCGTTCTCTGCAATGTTTTGCAGTTTTTTTTTGACGTCCCAATAAGACAGGGGTCACAAGTTCACTTGTCTGTCTGGAACTGTGGTGGAATGAGGCGTCAGCCGCCAGAGAACTGTGGTGGAATGAGGCGTCAGCCACCAGAGAACTGTGGTGGAACGAGGCGTCAGCCGCCAGAGTTGGCTGTGCTTGACCTGTCGTGTCTTAAAAGTCCTTGGCATGAAAGCAGTAAAGAACGGCATGTGGTCTGAATCCTGGTCTGCAAGATGCCTCAGGTGCCATTCCAAGACAAGCTTTGCGGACGACGTGGTCATTCTGCGCTGCCAGAAGATGGCGTTTCTCAAAGACATAGGCGTGTCTGTCCTTGGGCCTGAAGGGGGGGTGTATTATCTACAAATACCCAACGGGTCAAACAGGGAGGCAGGGTGCAGCTTTAAAAAGACAAGCAAATAAAGGGGTGTTGTATATGTACAAATACTGAACGGCTACGCAGGGAGGCAGATGCGGCTTTAAGCAAATAAGGGGTGATGTATATGTAAATACAGAACGGTCAAACAGGGAGGGAGATCGGCTTTAACAGGCAAGCAAATAAGGTGTATGTACATGTACAAATACTGACCCGGCTAAAGCAGGGAGGCAGATACGGCTTAAAAAGACAAGCGAATAAGGTGTATGTACATGTACAAATACTGACGGCTTACAGCAGGGAGGCAGATACGGCTTTAACAGACAAGCAAATAAGGTGTGAGGAATTGTTAAACCGCACTCGTTTTCTACACTACTGAATTCTTCAACACACAACACACACACACACACACACACACACACACACACACACACACACACACAAACGCACCACGCACGTACGCGCACACACACACCGCACACACACACACACACACACACACACACACACACACACACACACACACACACCTCACTCTCACACAACACACACACACACACACCACACACACACACACACACACACACACACACAATCTCTCTCTGTCTGTCTCTCTGTCTCTGTCTCTCTCTCTCTCTCTCTCTCTCTCTCTCTCTCTCTCTCTCTCTCTCTCTCTCTCTCTCTCTCTCAAGACTGAGTTGTCAACAGTCTAAGTATTTGGGATTTACTTTAACCGCAAAGCTATCATACCACATTGCACTCGAAGAATATGCAGCAGGGCTAAAGCCAACAATTGTAGAAATTATGAAAACCATGTGGAGTTTGGGAACAGTGGATAGAAGTCTGTTTGTTGTTTTTTTTACTTTTTGATGCGCAAGCGAAACCTATACTTTTATATACAGCAGAAGTCTGGGGACACGTCTCATCTGCATGTAATTGAATACCTCCCTTGTTTGCATGCAAACGTTTTTTTTAATGTTCGCCCAAATACCCCAAATACAATGGCATACGGTGGAGTTTTGTATGTAGATGTGCAATAAAATCAATGCGCTGCTGGTTCAAACTGCAGAAGCTGTCACTCGCTAGACTACCAAAACAAGCAAATGAAATGGAAAAATCAAATTATTTCAATGTACTAGAAATCGGAGTGTACAAACAAATCGGTATCTTCGTCAAAACATTGTTTGGATCTTATGGCTTTTCTTTGTTTGGTTAAATGGTGGAGTGA
>JAFLJL010016186.1:12500-37500 GCA_018398815.1 Conus ventricosus
CTCGGGAGCACGGTTGATGCCCTCTCTTCCTGTGTTGCCCACCAGGCTCTGAAGATGGCCCGAGACGCTTTCCCTGAGAGCTTTATGGAGACCTCAGGGCCCGTCACCCACGTGGACAAATACCAGGGCCAGGACGCATGCGCGGGACTGGGCCGCGCCATTTTGGACCAGCTGATGCTGTCGACCTGTGACGTGCTGATTATCTCGGAGAGCGGCCTGGGCAAAATCGCCGCCTTCCTCAGACAGAGGGACGACCACCTCTTTCTCTTCCACGACTCCAGCATCAGTGTCTTCCGTCGGGAACTTGCCCTTTCCCAACCGTTTGTATTGGTAGTGAGTTGCAGGGTTTAAAAGAAGAGAGAGAGAGAGAGGAGAGAGAGAGAGGGGAGAGAGAGAGAGAGAGAGGGGAGAGGAGAGTTGATTGATTGATTGATTGATTGATTGATTGATTGATTGATTGATTGATTGATTGATTGATAATCTTTATTTTAAGGACAACAGATAAGCAAGAAAATGCATTTTTTCCCATCTGGCCCTTGTTCCAGTTCAGAGCGGGGAAAAGGGAGAGGGGAGAGAGAGAGAGAGAGGGGAGAGAGAGGAGAAAGAGTTGATCAGAGGGGATGACCTCGAAACCCCCAAAATCCAAAACTTCAAGTGACAGCTTTCCAGTGTGTAAGCTCTGAAACAAGCTACATCACACAAAAATATACTGTATACTTATGCACGCTCGCATACACACACACACAACACACACAACACACACCCCCCGTTCATATAATCTGTTTAAAATCTGTGTTTCGGGTATGACTCTCACGATTTAATACAATGGCTATCCCATCAACCATGCAATGACCAAATCAAGGCTCTTATTTCACATTGGAATCATGACTGCCCTTCAGGCCTTGTGTCCATCCGCAGTGGAACCATTTCATCAGGCAAATGTCGTCAGGTTTCCCACGACTAGAATAGCATTTAGTGCATTAATGCCAGCAAAGGGCAGGCACATTTTTAACAATTCTATCAACCCTACAAACCGTAACCTCCGGCAAGCCTGTTTGATTCCAAAATCAGTTTTTTTGAAAATTTACGGATGCTTTTGTTGCGAGTTCTGGTGCCCCAAAAAACTCTTTCATGTACCATGATCTAATTCACCCTAGTTATAAAGGTACGCCCATTTAGCATCCACGTTCAAAACCACTGGTCCTAAACTGGTTGGAGGATACAACTCCAGGGCGTAGAAACTCCCAGCCAGGACAAGCTCAGCTCAGTGACGGGCAGAGCTTGAACTACACTCCTCAGGGTGTTCAGCCCCCTATCATGTCAAATGATCACCCCCGTCATACCCAAACAATCTCGTGCAGCCTATGCACAAATCCTTTCACCCAGCATCTTACAGCCACAATCAAAACACTGCCATTCAGCCTGGAACCTGCAGCAGGCTACAGCACTGGCCCCTCAGTTTGACCCCTATCCCCATCACCATCAGGACCTTGGCCCCCTATAACGGTCATGGCAGGCCCAGCAGTCAGGCCCTGCCCACTCTCCAGCCCAAAGCACCACTTCCCTCCTTTACGGCCGCCAGCAGGCAGTGAGTACCGCCCTCTCAGCCAAGCTCTCTAACACAGCCTCAGCCACCCCAACACCGCAGACTGGAGGACTCCAGTGCTGACTGTGGCTCAGGGTTACGGTCCCAGAACTTGGGTCAGAACCCCGGGCCTCATCCTGTCTGACCGGACATGAACCACCGTGTAACGCTCTGTCTATGACACAGTCAAACGACATGATCAATTATTTACAAAGGGTTAACAGATTAACTTCACACATGTTAAACATTCACACAATCGAAGCGAGTAATATAACCCAAATTATAGTATTGGGCCTGTTATTCCAAAATCGGTTTGTTTCGAATTAATGCTGCATAAATCAACTACCTACATGCTTTTGTGTGTGATTCATAGTCTTGCAAATGTGTGTGTGTGTGTGTGTGTGTGTGTGAGAGAGAGAGAGAGAGAGAAGAGAGAGAAGAGAGAGAGAGAGAGAGAGGAGGTGACTGTTTCTGTGCTGCGGTGGCCTGATTCGTGCAAAATGAACCATTGCAGATCGCTGTATCAGGCTGCACGAAATAATCCTGCAGTTTACCCCTCCATTGGTGTGCACTGTTTTATTGTCATTAGCTGACTGCTTTCTCTGGTCTGGATTTGATGGAAACGTTTTGATCGATTGCTGTTTGCTCCCTATGGGCATTGTTTCTTGTTAGTGATTGCGCTTTTGTAAAATTGTATACTTTGTTATTTTTTTTTGTTATTACTTGCACTTTTGATTGGCTAGTCTTTTCGCATTTATAAGTGATTATTGTTGTTCTTTGATTCATTGCCTTGATTCGTTCTTAGAGCTTCTTGCTGTTGTACTTCTATACTCTTTGGTTCATTTGATATCGTTTTGCCCAGGTGCCGTCTGAGCCTGCCACAGCTTAACCAGTGATTTATCTAGTGTTTCTCTCTCACCTTTTTATTTGCCATACCTAGTGCTTACACTGCAACATCCCTAGGACCTTAGCACAGGGGCCACCAAACGGACTTCGGTGGGGACCATAATATAAATAAGAATAAACAAAAAAGATACATTAAAAACATCTTCGCAGTGATGGAAACAGTTTTCGTTACTTTGGTTTTTTCTGAACCACTGTTTATTTTTCTCAAACCAATGCAGAAAGGCATGCCAGGATACCAAATAAGCGACTCGACCCCTATACCCAAAATCCACTGGTTTTACTTATAATTCTTCCTCATTAAAAATGAAAAAGGGTGTTAATTTTGAAAATTTGGTGTTGAATCTTTTGGGATTGAAATAAGTATGAAAAATAGTAAAACGTTGCAATAGGCTTTGTCTAAAAACCCCACAAAACCCGTTTGGGAGGAAAATTTAATGCAATAAGGATGAAAAACCATTCAATTATGAGACAATTTTTTTAGGAGATTTTAACTTTGTCTTTTAAAAAACAAAATAAAATGGTATCAAACTATATATCCATAATTTAGAACAACAAATCGATAGACCAACACGCATAACTGAAAATTCCGCTACTCAAATTAGATCAATTTACACAATGCAAAACAATCCCATTATCGAACTTTTTTTCCCCTCCCAATGGCGTATGATCAAAACCCAGTTTGCCTTACTTGGTTAAAAATCCGTTAAAAATTCCAAAAGTAGGTAAAAAAAGTTATTTACTACGGGGCTTTAGAAACTTTAAAGAAAAGATTTCCTTAGACCTTTCTGACCACAATTGACCTCATCTATCAAATCAGAGATCCAAAAAAGCAGTGAATTGGATTGACGTTACACTCTGTATATAATAACGCCCCTTATAAAGAAAGGATTAAAAGAAACAAAACCTCCATGGATACTCAGAAAGACACGAAAATTAATAAAAAATATTAGTAATTCGGAAACAATGAAGAAATTCAAAAACAAAGAAAAAATTGACGTCATTAAAACGAAATCGAAACGTACTTATTTAGAAAACTGTTCACTTCACACAAAGATACACGACAAATTTGGAAAGATTACATATTAACATAAACATGTGTCAAAAAGTCAAGAAATGAGCTCAGACATATCTGCAGATAAAAAATACTCATTTTCACCATCAGATAGAACAATTCAAATTGATAAATCTATAGAAAATAATTAAGTTATTTAGAAAACAAAATCATTCTAGTATTCGTGTCCATTAGTCTAACCAGACCGTTTAATTTAGTAAAGCCTTGTCTACTTCAACCCATCACAACTCTAAATCGGTATCGAGCAAAAAATCTTAGTTCATGTCTGTTTCAAGATACTTTGACATACTTATAAATTTATGCATAGATATAAAACAAATTTCCTCTAAAATTTAAGGAAGCTAAAGTTATTCCTTGTATAAAACCGGTGATCTTAAAACCCCTCGAATTACAGACCGATATCCATTTTTCAGCCATACAAAACCGATCGAAAAACATGCATAAGTCTGTATTCTTATTTCGCTGATAACAAACTTCTCCACGAAAGTCAGTCGGGCTTTCGAAAACACCATTCTTGCCACACAGCCCCTAACTTACGGACAGACTTCTTGGCAGCATAAAGAGAATAAATTTGCAGGTGTTTTCTTTAGACTTTGAAAAAGCGTTTGATGTCATCAACCATTCTTTTGCTGTGCCGTAAACTTGAAACTTTACAAACTGACTCCAGAATCCATGTCTTATTTCATCTTTTTTATGTGACCGAAAACAATTTAGTAGCTGTAGCTGACAAATTGTCAACATTTATGCCTGTCAAATATGGTGTTCCAGAAGGCTCTGTGCTATGACCTCTTTTGTTACTATTTACGTTAATGATATTGCCTTGTTTTGTTAAATATAAATGCGAAATGTTTGCAGATGATGCATCTCTTCACGAAAACGACTCTGATGCCTATGAATTAACAATTAAGCTTCAAGCAGATATCGATAAACTTACTCAATGGACACAACTAAACCATATGTCTTTAAATGCTATTAAAACAAAGTGCATGTACGTGTCTACAAGACAAAAACGACAAAAAATGAAATCAAATTTTCAGCCTTACTCATATCCAACAACAAAGTTGAGGAAGTCAGTTCACACAAAACACTAGGTGTTCTTATTGACAACGATTTATCTTGGACTGAACATATAACATTCTTAGCAAAACGCCTTTCAAAAAAATATTTCAGTTGTCTCGAAATAAATTTCCTCGATGGCCACTCTCGAAAACTTTTTTTCTGTGCACATATTTGTCATTATTGATTATGCATCGACCCTTTGGGACAACTGTAGTGAACATAATTTAAAATTAATTCATCGTCTGTGCAAACGAGCATTGAAATTAGTATTGTTAAATCGAGGCTCCCTAACTGATGAAGATTACAAACAACTCAAAATATTAACCTTCCCAAACAGAAGACTCTTTTTCAATAAAGCCCTTTGTATGCAAACGTTATTAATGGAACAGCTCCCCAAAAGATTACAGAAACATTTAGAGTCAATTGCCATTGACATAATCATTTATTGTCAATTCCTAGACCACGCAACAATTTATACAAATCCAGTTTTTTGTATATTCATGCGGAAATCTGTGGAATAAACTCACAAAACTTTAAAAAAAATAAAATTAAAAAAAAACATTTAAGAAAAAATTGAAAGATTATCTCATGAATCGTTAACCACATATCATACTGAAAAAAAAAAGTCCGTCCTGTGCAAAAGAAATACATTGTAAAGATATACACTTCGTGAATGTAACGATAGGGGCGGCAATGAGCATTGATACCTTTTACGTGAATGGAAGTGAGTGGGGAAAAGGGAGGAGAGGGGAGAGGGGTAAGACGGTATGTTTATTTTTCTTTTGAAGAAAGGCATTGTACACGATTTCATTGTTTATTATATTATTATTATTATATTATTATATTATTATTATTATATTATTATTATTATTATTATTATTATTTCATAGATGGCTTGATGTAAAAAAAAAAAAAAAAAAAGCAGATATGCTGCTTATTCAATGTTTCCATCTCTAAATAAAATGTTGACTTTGACTTTGACTTTGACACACTCACACACGCACGCACGCACGCACGCACGCCCCCACCCCCCCACCCCCCCCCCCCCCACACACCACACACACACACACACACACACACACACGCACGCACGCACGCACGCGCACGCACACGCACACACCACACACACACCACACACACACACAACTGACTCGTTAACTCTCTCTCTCTCTCTGTCTCTGTCTCCTCTCTCTCCTCTCTCTCTCTCTCTCCTCTCTCTCTCTCTCTCCTCTCTCTCTTTTCCCTCCCTCCTCTCTCTCTCTCTCTCTCTCTTTCCCCTCCTCTCTCTCTCTCTCTCTCTCTCTCTCTCTCTCTCTCTCTCTCTCTCCTCTCTCTCTCTCTCTCTCCTCTCTTTCCCTCCCTCTCTCTCTCTCTCAGTTCCAACTCTTCAGTACATGTCCTGATCGGCCTCCGGGAGGAGAGAGCTGCCGTTTTGCTGCAGTTGCTGCTGCTGCTGCTGCTGTTTCTGCTGCTGCTGCTGTTTCTGCTGCTGCTGCCCAGAGTGTTTGGACAGAGGAGATAAGGCGACCATTTCCGGATCCTGGAGGGTCTCCGTCATGGTTCCCTCTTGGGACGTTCGGGTACGGAATGACAGCCGCCTGTTTCGTCTGGTCCTGCCTGGGACAGCACGGACACGCAAGGTAGACGTTGGGACAGTACGGACACGGAAGGCACACGACAGTACGGACACACAAGGCAGACGATGGGACAGCACGGACACACAAGGCAGACGATGGGACAGTACGGACACACAAGGCAGACGATGGACAGTACGGACACACAAGGCATACGTTTGGACAGCATGGACACACAAGACAGACGATGGACAGTACGGACACACAAGGCAGACGTTGGGACAGCACGGACACACAAGACAGACGATGGACAGTACGGACACACAAGGCAGACGTTGGGACAGCACGGACACACAAGACAGACGATGGACAGTACGGACACACAAGGCAGACGTTGGGACAGCACGGGCACACAAGATAGACGTTGGGACAGCACGGACACGCAAGGCAGACGTTTGGACAGCACGGACACGGAAGGCACACGACAGCACGGACACACAAGACAGACGATGGGACAGTGCGGACACACAAAACAGACGTTGGGACAGTACGGACACACAAGACAGACGATGGGACAGCACGGACACACAAGACAGACGTCGGGACAGTACGGACACACAAGACAGACGATGGGACAGCACGGACACACAAGACAGACGATGGGACAGCACGGACACACAAGACAGACGTTGGGACAGTACGGACACGCAAGGCAGACGTTTGGACAGCACGGACACACAAGGCAGACGTTGGGACAGCACGGACACGCAAGGCAGACGATGAGTAACACAAGTGATGGCGCCATTCATCTGTATGCAGGCATTGGTAGTTTATGGAATACTACCAATGCCTGTATGCAGACGGGATAAAAATTTATGTGATACGTTGGTTCACCAGAAAACTGAAAGAGCAGAAATTTGTGATTGTGACACCTGTTCTTCACTAGTAACTTCAACAGTGTTGGACACAAAGCAGAAATCTTCGCACAATGTTATGAGTAACGTGACATGTGCGGATAGAAATTTGATATATGCTCTGTTGTGAAAACGGTGTAATAAGACAGTTTATGTTGGTGAAACCGGACGTTCATTGAAAGAAAGAATAGCGGAACACAGACGTGACATCAAGTTCCAAAGAGAAAAGCCAATAATGCGACATTTCCTTCAGCATTCAGTGGGAGACCTTGCTGTTGCAGTGTTGGCAAAAGCTTACAGTGAAAGCAAAAGCTTCAGACTTATTGCTGAAAAAAATGGATAAGGACATTGGATACAAGGGTGCCAAACGGATGTAATGTTAAGACAAATTTGTAACAACCCTATCCAGATTTACCTGTAAACAACATTGATGAATTGCAGGAAATGTATATATATTTTTCAGGTGACAGTTCTTGTATGCCATGCACAGTCACAGACAGGACTATGGTCGCAGTTTCATTGTGATTTATGGAACGTATTGTTATGTTTTTGGAGTACATTGGTTACTGTATAACTACACACAGACACACACACAACTTGCACCCCTTCCTCCCCCCCCCCCCCCCCCCACCCCCTTTTTTTTTGTTCCCTTGTTGATGACATCACACATTATGATGTCAGAAATTGCGTAAGATATTTATGACGTCAATTCTTTGCCCTGACCAGTCACCGAAGATGGACATTACATAGTTGCATTGGTTTTGTTTTTTTCTCTTGAAAAAGACCACGTGGCCGAAAATTAGATGAGTAGTATTGTGATTTTTCTTTTTCTAATTTTTTTTTATTGTTTTTATTGTTTTGTCGCTGAGGAAGGCATATTGCCGAAAATTTCTTGTCTTGCTTTGTGTCGTGGATTAAAACTGCGTTACTTCACACTTTGTTTTGTGTGCTCTTCTGTTTGTTCGTCTGGTTCCGGTAACGCTGCAGTTTGTTTCATTTGCCTTTTAATCCAATGAGGTCATGAACACAGCTGACCTGGAACTCTCACTAATCCAATGAGGTCATGAACACAGCTGACCTGGAACTCTCACTAATCCAATGAGGTCATGAACACAGCTGACCTGGAACTCTCACTAATCCAATGAGGTCATGAACACAGCTGACCTGGAACTCTCACTAATCCAATGAGGTCATGAACACAGCTGACCTGGAACTCTCACTAATCCAATGAGGTCATGAACACAGCTGACCTGGAACTTTCACTAATCCAATGAGGTCATGAACACAGCTGACCTGGAACTCTCACTAATCCAATGAGGTCATGAACACAGCTGACCTGGAACTCTCACTAATCCAATGAGGTCATGAACACAGCTGACCTGGAACTCTCACTAATCCAATGAGGTCATGAACACAGCTGACCTGGAACTCTCACTAATCCAATGAGGTCATGAACACAGCTGACCTGGAACTCTCACTAATCCAATGAGGTCATGAACACAGCTGACCTGGAACTCTCACTAATCCAATGAGGTCATGAACACAGCTGACCTGGAACTCTCACTAATCCAATGAGGTCATGAACACAGCTGACCTGGAACTCTCACTAATCCAATGAGGTCATGAACACAGCTGACCTGGAACTCTCACTAATCCAATGAGGTCATGAACACAGCTGACCTGGAACTCTCACTAATCCAATGAGGTCATGAACACAGCTGACCTGGAACTCTCACTAATCCAATGAGGTCATGAACACAGCTGACCTGGAACTCTCACTAATCCAATGAGGTCATGAACACAGCTGACCTGGAACTCTCACTAATCCAATGAGGTCATGAACACAGCTGACCTGGAACTCTCACTAATCCAATGAGGTCATGAACACAGCTGACCTGAAACTCTCACTAATCCAATGAGGTCATGAACACAGCTGACCTGGAACTCTCACTAATCCAATGAGGTCATGAACACAGCTGACCTGCAACTCTTACTAATCCAATGTGGTCATGAACACAGCTGACCTGGAACTCTTACTAATCCAATGAGGTCATGAACACAGCTGACCTGGAACTCTTACTAATCCAATGTGGTCATGAACACAGCTGACCTGGAACTCTTACTAATCCAATGTGGTCATGAACGTAAAATGAAGACGTGCACAGAGAGAAGAGAGAGCGGAAGGCAGAGGCGAGAGAGACAGACAGACAGACAGACAGGTAGACAGACAGACAGACAGAGCGAGAGAGTTAGATAGAGTGGGAGAAAGAAAGAGAGAGAGAGAGAGACAGAGACACAGTAAGGGAGATAGACAGAGAGAGAGAGAGAGAGAGAGAGAGAGAGAGAGAGAGAGAGAGAGAGAGAGAGAGAGAGAGAGCGAGAGAGAGAGAGAGAGACCGAGGGATAGACAGAGACAGACAGAGAGAGACACACACACTCACACACACAGAGCAGAGAGATTGCGAGAGACAGAGAGAGAGAGGGAGAGAGAGAGAGAGAGAGAGAGAGAGAGAGAGAGAGACAGAGACAGAGACAGAGACACAGAGAGAGATAGAGACACACAGAGACACAGGTACAGGAAAGAGATAGTGAGAGACAGACACTGACACACCGACACTTTTTTATTGTCCAATAGCTGCACAGACCTTTTAGACAAGGGGGGATGATCATAATTATATAACCAAACGCTATATCACAAATGATCTTAAATCTTTATCAAAAGACTATATATACACACACAACGCATGAAAGGGAATATGCACACACATGCAGATGCAGGTGCATACACACGCGCGCGCTTGCGCACGCGCAGTCACACACGCACGCACAGAGAGAGAGAGAGAGAGAGAGAGAGAGAGAGAGAGAGAAGAGAGACGCTTTGACGCTTTGATGTTTTATTGCCTTCAGCGAAGTTAGCCATAAAGGCAAGGGGGTTCCACACATAGTTTTAGAAATCGCATCATTCACAAATCATAACAAATGATAATCATGGTAGAAAACAATACAGTCAAAACAATTATTACAAAGTTTTTGCATGTTAATGTTGCCGGGCATCTTATACACGTTCATAAGGAGTGACATAAAATTAAACACACACGTAAAATATACTATCTTCCCTTCCCTATCGCACCCCCGCACCCACCCACCCCTCCACCCCACCCCCACCCCGTCCCCCTCCTCGCCCCCATCCCACCCCTCCACTCTTGCCTTTTCCTATCCTGACCCACCAGTCTCCTTCCTTTGACCCTCACTCCCTTACCCTCCCCTCAGTCCTCACTGACATCACGCCACGCATACATGAGAACCAAAAAGAGCACACGCTCACTCATACGCGTACGTCGCACAAACACCGCTCTCCTAGCTTGTCCACCCCGCCCTTTCCCAACCCCCCCCAGCCCCCTCCCCTTCCCCCCTCCCCCTCCCACCCGCCCTCCCCCCCCCCCGCCCACCAACCCTCTCAAACGCACGCACACTTGGCCTACAAGTTTCGGACCATCCAATGACTACAGACTTAGTTATTTAATTATTAGATTCTAGTTTCTTTCTCTTTTTTTTACATTCATAGCTTCCACTATATATTTAGCAAAGGCAACAATGGTTGAATCATCATTTGTTAAAAGATCCCTTACACCATTTATTGTTGGCTGGATATGAATCATATTAAAGAAGGAGTATTTTCGACGAATGTCTGAGAACAGTTGACACTGGAAAAAAAAAATGTACTTCATCTTCAACATTCTGACCACACAATACACAGCTTGTGACTTCTCTATCCATACACCAGTGTTTTGCAATACCTAAGCCGTGTACTCTTAATCTAAACCTTGTCAGTGCTTCTCTCCTTCTTTTGTTTGTAATTAAAGTAAAATACTTCTCTGGTTCAAACACAAATTTAAATGAATAATACCATGAGTATTTGTCGCTAGTTTCAATCTCTGAGTGCCATTTTTGCTTGTAGCATGATATAACCTGTCCTTGAATTCTTATATAAATCCCTCTTCAATTCCGACATCTTGGCATAGCCATACTATTCCAAAGCCATTTTCTATTAAAATATTCTTTATTCTCGAAGCCCAGTTACAACTATCTGTTTCTAGCCGCATTAGCATCATCTCGTAAGCTTTTCTACATATTCTATTCATCGGCAGTCTAACCAATCGGAACAAGTACTTAACGCATTTTATTGCTGTTCTGACAGATAGCGGATATCTTCCTGTTTCTCCATAAACCATTTTGTTGGAAGAGTGCAATGGAAATCCCAAAAATCGCTTGATAGCAAAAGTATGAACTTTTTCTATTTCTGTTACATCTTCCAGCCCCCAGATTTCTGCTGCATAGGTTAAGACGGGCTCAATTTGGGCATCAGTTTCCAGAATAGAAAGGGATCAATCGTACGTAATCTTCGAAACGATCTCAGGATTTCTATCACTCCTTTCTTACTCATTTCAAACAAAGAAGCACTCGTACTTAATTTTGTGGTAAATACCAAACCTATGTATTTATACGTATTTGTTATCTTTATTGCTTCACTTTCATATATCCATCTTTCCCTAAGTCCTAGGTAGCGAGAGAGACACAGAGAGAGACAGAGAGAGAGAGAGAGAGAGAGAGAGAGAGAGAGAGAGAGAGAGAGAGAGAGAGAGAGAGAGAGAGAGAGAGAGCGAGACAGACAGACAGACAGAGGCAGAGACAGAGACAGAGAGATGCAGGCGTGCACGCGCGTATACAGATGGTGGATCATCTTGGAATTTGCTGACTTTGTTCAATTAACACTTTTCTAATCTTCATTGCTTCTACTAAGAATCTAGCCAGGGATTTCGTTACATTTTCATTGTTATTTGAAAGAATATATGTTACCGATCTCTGGTCAGGATTTCCTGTAAAGGAATTTAGAATATCACAGCTTTTGCGTTTTTCATCATAAGCAGGGCAATTGAAAAGTAAATGAATTTCATCTTCTGTTCCATTTCCACACGATGGGCTAACGTTGCTTTTATCTTCTTCACTTTGAAACCATTGAAATTTTTTAGGCCGCTAACTCTTAGTCTGAATCTGATAAGACTAACCCTATGCCATTTATCCAATACAAATGATAATCATTTTTCTGCTAGGAAAGCATTTTTGAAAGAATAAAAACACTTATATTTATCATTAGCTTCCAATTCTGAATGCCAGTGCTATTTATATCAGGATGTAAGTCTAACTTTGAATTCACTAATAAAAGTATACTCACAACCTGCACCTTGGCTTAGCCATACAATACCAAATCCATTGTCGCATAACATTCTCTTAAGATTTGATGCCCAGTTTAAGTCGCCAGACTCATGTTGATTAATGAGCATTTCATAGGACTGTCTGCAAATTCTCGACATTGGTAAGTTAATACGTATAAGCCAATATTTAATACGCTTTACAGACATTCAAACACAGAGGGGGTATCTTCCGGTTTCGCCATAAACTCAAGTATTAGAAGTGTGGAGGGGAAGACCTTACAAGTCTTTTTATTGCAAAGGCGTGCACTTTTTATTGCAAAGGCGTGCACTTTTTATTGCAAAGGCGTGGCAACTTTTTCAAGTTGTCTACTATCTTCCTCCAGTCCCCACACTTCAGCTGCGTAGGTTAAATTAATATGGGCTCTATTTGCGTGTCGAACATTTTCCAGAACAGATCTATATCCCCAGTATTCAATTTTCTCATGTATCTCAATATGTCCATTACCTCTTTCTTCCTTTTCTACAGACTTCTAATAAACTGCCACCAATACTTAATTTTGGGATAAAAACCATTCCCAAATGTTTGTAAGAATTTGTATTCGAGAACAGTATGACATCGTCTGCAAACAAAAGAAGACAGATTTCGGCTGCCCCAGGAATTAATTGTCTTCCATGCTTTCCAGTCACTGGACCGGAGAGAGAGAGAGAGAGAGAGAGAGGAGGAGAGAGAGAGAGAGAGAGAGAGAGAGGAGAGGAGAGAGAGAGAGAGAGGGGTAGAGAGAGAGAAGACAGAGAGAGAGAGAGACGGAGGAGACAGAGACACAGAGAGAGGAGAAAGATAGTGAGAGACAGAGAGACACAGAGAGAGGAGAGAGAGAGAGAGAGATACAGAGAGAGACAGAGAGAGAGGCAGAGAGAGAGAGAGACAGAGAGAGAGAGAGGAGAGAGAAGAGAGAGAGAGAGTGAGAGAGAGAGAGAGAGACGGAGACGGAGGAGACAGAGACACAGAGAGAGGAGAAAGATAGTGAGAGACAGAGAGACACAGAGAGAGAGAGAGAGAGAGAGAGAGAGAGAGAGAGAGAGAGAGAGAGAGAGAGAGAGAGAGAGAGAGAGAGAATATTAATCTATTTCACAGCTAAAGAAAACCAAGACAGTCACAGAAACAGGCAGACTGATCCATATAGAAGGAATAAACAAGCATAGCAAACCCCTCTTTTTTTTATAGAATCAAGTAAAGAAAACTCACACCGACAGAACAAAGGCACATAAAAGGACACCGACGAAAAAGACGCTGATCAGAAAGAAAGACACCAATAAGGAAAGACCCTGATAAAAAAGAAAGACACCAATAAGGAAAGACCCTGATAAGAAAGAGAACAATAAGGAAAGACACTGATCAGAAAGAGAACAATAAGGAAAGACACTGATCAGAAAGAAAGACAACAATAAGGAAAGACACTGATCAGAAAGAAAGACAACAATAAGGAAAGACACTGATCAAAAAGAAAGACAACAGTAATGAAAGACACTGATCAGAAAGAAAGACAACAATAAGGAAAGACACTGATCAGAAAGAAAGACAACAATAAAGAAAGACACTGATCAGAAAGAAAGACAACAATAAGGAAAGACACTGATCAGAAAGACAACAATAAAGAAAGACACTGATCAGAAAGAGAACAATAAAGAAAGACACTGATCAGAAAGAAAGACAACAATAAGGAAAGACACTGATCAGAAAGACAACAACAAGGAAAGACCCTGATCAGAAAGAAAGACAACAATAAGGAAAGACACTGATCAGAAAGAAACACAACAATAAGGAAAGACACTGATCAGCAAGAAAGACAACAATAAGGAAAGACACTGATCAGAAAGAGAACAATAAGGAAAGACACTGATCAGAAAGAAAGACAACTATAAGGAAAGACACTGATCAAAAAGAAAGACAACAGTAATGAAAGACACTGATCAGAAAGAAAGACAACAATAAGGAAAGACACTGATCAGAAAGAAAGACAACAATAAAGAAAGACACTGATCAGAAAGAAAGACAACAATAAGGAAAGACACTGATCAGAAGACAACAATAAAGAAAGACACTGATCAGAAAGAGAACAATAAAGAAAGACACTGATCAGAAAGAAAGACAACAATAAGGAAAGACACTGATCAGAAAGACAACAACAAGGAAAGACCCTGATCAGAAAGAAAGACAACAATAAGGAAAGACACTGATCAGAAAGAAACACAACAATAAGGAAAGACACTGATCAGCAAGAAAGACAACAATAAGGAAAGACACTGATCAGAAAGAAAGACAACAATAAGGAAAGACACTGATCAGAAAGAAAGACAACAATAAGGCAAGACACTGATCAGCAAGAAAGACAACAATAAGGAAAGACACTGATCAGAAAGAAAGACAACAATAAGGAAAGACACTGATCAGAAAGAAAGACAACAATAAGGAAAGACACTGATCAGAAAGACAACAATAAGGAAAGACACTGATCAGAAAGAAAGACAACAATAAGGAAAGACACTGATCAGAAAGACAACAATAAGGAAAGACCCTAATCAGAAAGAAAGACAACAATAAAGAAAGACACTGATCAGAAAGAGAACAATAAGGAAAGACACTGATCAGAAAGAAAGACAACAATAAGTAAAGACACTGACCAGAAAGAAAGACAACAATAAGGAAAGTCAGTGATCAGAAAGAAAGACAACAATAAGGAAAGACAGTGATCAGAAAGAAAGACAACAATAAGGAAAGACCCTGATCAGAAAGAAAGACAACAATAAAGAAAGACAATGATCAGAAAGAAATACAACAAAAAGGAAAGACACTGATCAGAAAGAAAGACAACAATAAGGAAAGACACTGATCAGAAAGAAAGACAACAATAAGGAAAGACACTAATCAGAAAGAAAGACAACAATAAGGAAAGACACTGATCAGAAACAAAGACAACAATAAGGAAGACCCTGATAAGAAAGAAAGACAACAATAAGGAAGACACTGATAAGAAAGAAAGACAACAATAAGGAAAGACACTGATCGAAAGACAACAATAAGAAGAACACTGATCAAAAAGACAACAATAAGGAAAGACAGTGATCAGAAAGAAAGACAACAATAAGGAAAGACACTGATCAGAAAGAAAGACAACAATAATGAAATACACTGATCAGAAAGAAAGACAACAATAAGGAAAGACCCTGATCAGAAAGAAAGACAACAATAAGGAATGACACTGATCAGAAAGACAACAATAAGGAAAGACCCTGATCAGAAAGAAAGACAACAATAAGGAAAGACCCTGATCAGAAATAAAGACAACAATAAGGAAAGACCCTGATCAGAAAGGCAACAATAAGGAAAGACGCTGATCAGAAAGAAAGACAACAATAAGCAAAGACACTGCTCAGAAAGAAAGACAACAATAAGGAAAGACACTGATCAGAAAGAAAGACAACAATAAGGCAAGACACTGATCAGAAAGAAAGACAACAATAAGGAAAGACACTGATCAGAAAGAAAGACAACAATAAGGAAAGACACTGATCAGAAAGACAACAATAAGGAAAGACACTGATCAGAAAGTAAGACAACAATAAGGAAAGACCCTGATCAAAAGCAACAATAAGGAAAGACACTGATCAGAAAGAAGACAACAATAAGGAAAGACACTGATCAGAAAGAAAGACAACAATAAGGAAAGACACTGATCAGAAAGAAAGACAACAATAAGGAAAGACACTGATCAGAAAGAAAGACAACAATAAGGAAAGACACTGATCAGAAAGAAAGACAACAATAAGGAAAGACCCTGATCAGAAAGAAAGACAACAATAAGGAAAGACACTGATTAAAAAGAAAGACAACAATAAGGAAAGACCCTGATAAGAAAGAAAGAGAACAATAAGGAAAGACCCTGATAAGAAAGAAAGACAACAATAAGGAAAGACAGTGATCAGAAAGAACGACAACAATAAGGAAAGACATGATCAGAAAGAAAGACAACAATAAGGAAAGACAGTGATCAGAAAGAAAGACAACAGTAAGGAAAGACACTGATCAGAAAGAAAGACAACAATAAGGAAAGACACTGATCAGAAAGAAAGACAACAATAAGGAAAGACACTGATCAGAAAGAAAGACAACAATAAGGAAAGACACTGATCAGAAAGAAACACAACAATAAGGAATGACACTGATCAGAAAGAAAGACAACAATAAGGAAAGACAATGATCAGAAAGAAAGACAACAATAAGGAAAGACACTGATCAGAAAGAAAGACAACAATAAGGAAAGACACTGATCAGAAAGAAAGACAACAATAAGGAAAGACACTGATCAGAAAGAAAGACAACAATAAGGAAAGACCCTGATAAGAAAGAAAGACAACAATAAGGAAAGACCCTGATCAGAAAGAAAGACAACAATAAGGAAAGACCCTGATCAGAAAGAAAGACAACAATAAGGAAAGACCCTGGTTAGGACGAAATGACACTGACAAAGAAGATAGACACCACCAACGAAGGAAGACACTGTAAAGAAGATCGACACCACCAACGAAGGAAGACACTGTAAAAAAGATAGACACCACCAACGAAGGAAGACACTGTAAAGAAGATAGACACCACCAACGAAGGAAGACACTGTAAAGAAGATAGACACCACCAACGAAGGAAGACACTGTAAAGAAGGACACCAACAGAAAAGACACCTAAAACAAAGAGAGATGATGATAAGGAAAGACACCTAAAACAAAGAGAGACGATAATAAGGAAAGACACGGACAAGGAAAAATGATACTGACGAAGAGGAAAACAACACTTAAATGAAGAACCCTGACAAAAAAAAAGACTGACAACAAAGAGAGACGACAACAAGAACAGACACCGACAAAGAAAAAAGACACTGACAAGGACAAAGACACTCGGTACTTACAAACAAGCCAGACATAGACAAAACTGAGGGCCGCCAGACACCGACGAAAAAAGACACTAACAAAACAGAAAGACACCAAACACTGACAAAGACGAAAGACACAAACAATAAAGAAAGACGCAGACAAAAAAGAAAAACACTGACAAAATAGAAAGACACAGACAATAAAGACACTAAAAGAACGCAAGACACAGACAAGAAAAGACACTGACATAAAAGAAAGACACAGACAATAAAGACACTGACAAAGAAGAAAGACACAGACAATAAAAAAAAGAGACTGACAAAGAAGAAAGACACTAACAAATGGAAAGCAAAAAACTCACAAGAAGAAAACATTCTGACAATTTAAAAAAATTAAAAAAGAGAGAGAGAGAGAGAGAGAAGAGAGAAGAGAGGAGAGAGAGAGCAAGAAAGAAATCCCCAAAACATACGATTTGAAACAATGTGTCATCACAAATGAAGTTGTTTTAATCACACCTAGAGAGAGAGAGAGAGAGAGAGAGAGAGAGAGAGAGAGAGAGAGAGAGAGAGAGAGAGAGAGAGCAGAGACAGACAGACAGATGACAGACAGACAGACAGAAGTAGATGACATCATAGACAGACAGACAGAAAGAGAACAGAGAGAGAGGGGGAGGAGGGAAAGACAGAGAGAAACAGAGAGAGACAGAGACAGAGAGAGAAGAGAGAGAGAAGAGAGAGTAGAGTAGAAAAGAAGACAGACAGAAGAGAGAACAGAGAGAGAGGGGGAGGGAGGAAGAGAGAGAAGAGAGAGACAGAGAGAGAGAGAGAGAGAGAGAGAGAAGAGAAGACGAGAGAGAGAGAGAAGGAGAAGAGAGAGAGAGAAGAGAGAGAGAGTAGAAGAGAGAGAGAGAGAGAGAGAAGAGAAGACAGAGAGAGAGAGACGAGAGAGAGAGAGAGAGAGAGAGAACGAGAGAGGGCCGAAGACAAAGGAGAAAGACAGGCTTGGCGACACAGACAGCCACGCCCCACGTAGACCATGAGGGCGATGAAGATGATGAAGAGGACCAGGATGACGGCCAGCGTGATGATCACCCATTTCTGGAGGTGGAACCCCGAGTCTGTATGACCACCGTCCGTGCTGCTTCCAACTGGTGTGTCCGGGCTGCTGGGATCTCCTGACAGAGAGAGAGAGAAGAGAGAGAGAGAGAGAGAGAGAGAGAGAGAGAGAGAGAGAGAAAAGAGAGAGAGATGAGAGAGAGAGAGGGGAGATTTGCCGAAATACAAGTTTGATAACCACAACAAGATAGGAAATTAAAAAGAAAACACCACCACCACCACAAAAACAAAACATAACCAAAACAAAACAATAAAACAGAAGTAAAACAAGAGAGTGTGAGAGAGAGGGGAGAGAAGGGGAGAGAGAGAGAAGAGAGAGAGAGAGAGGACATTAAAAAACACCACTACCAAAAAAAGAACAAAAACAGCAAAAGTAAAACAAGAGAGAGATACATAGACAGAAAGAGACAGACACAGACCGAGAGAAACACAGAGAGAGAGAGAGAGAGAGAGAGAGAGAGAGAGAGAGGAGAGAGAGAGAGAGAAGAGAGAGAGAGAGAGACACTGACACTGACACTTTTTTATTGTCCAATAGCTGTACAGCCCTTTCAGACAAGGGGGGACAATCATAATATATAAGTAAATGTTTTGTCATAAATGATCTCATATCTTTATCAAAGACTATACACACACACGCATGAAAGAAAATATGCACGCACATGCAGGTGCATGCACACGCACGCGCTCGCGCCCCGCGCACTCACACACACGCGCGCACGCAGAGATAAAGAGAGGGGAAGAGAGAGAGAGAGAGAGAGAGAGAGAGAGAGAGAGAGAGAGAGAGAGAGAGAGAGAGAGAGAGAGGGGGGGGGAAGAGTGCGAGAGAAAGAGAGAGAGACAGAGACAGAGACAGAAACAGAGAGATGCTTGCGCGAACGCGGGTATACAGATGGTGGATCATCATGTAATTTGTTGACTTTGTTCAATTAACACTTTCCTAATCTTCATTGCTTCTGCTAAAAATCTAGCCAGGGATATCGTTACATTTTCATTGTTATTTGAAAGAATATATGTTACCGATCTCTGATCAGGATTTCCTGTAAAGGAATTTAGAATATTACAGCTTTTGCGCTTTTCATTATAAGCAGAGCAATTGAACAGTAAATGAATTTCATCCTCTGTTCCATTTCCACACGACGGGCAAACGTTGTTTTTATCTTCTTCAGTTGAAACCAATTTTTGACATTTTTTAGGCCGCTAACTCTTAGTCTGAATCTGATAAGACATAACCCTATGCCATTTATCCAATACAAATGATAAATATTTTTCTGCTTGAAAAACATTTTTGAAAGAATGAAACCACCTATATTTATCATTAGCTTCCAATTCTGAATGCCAATGCTGTTTATAGCAGGAGATAAGTCTATCTTTGAATTCACTAATAAAACCATACTCACAACCTGCACCTTGGCTTAGCCATACAATACCAAATCCATTCTCACATAAAATTTCTCTTAACATTTGACGCCCAATTTAAGTGACCAGATTCATGCTGTATAACAAGCATTTCATTATGACTGTCTGCAAATTCTCGACAGTGGTAGGTTAGTAAGTTTTAGCCAATATTTAATACACTTTACAGACATTCGAATACAGAGGGATATCTTCCGGTTTCGCCATAAACTAAAGTATTAGATGTGTGGAGGGGAAGACCTAAAAGTCTTTTTATTGCAAAAGGTATGCACTTTTTCAACTTTTTTCCTATCTTCTTCCAGTCCCCACACATCAGCTGCGTAGGTTAATATGGGCTCTATTTGTGTGTCAAATAGTTTCCAAAACAGATCTACATCCCCAGTGTTTAATTTTCTCATGGATCTCAATATGTCCATTACCCCCTTCTTCCCTTTTCTACAGACGCTAATAAACTGCTACCAATACTTAATTTTGTGGTAAAAACCATTCCCAAATATTTGTAAGAATTTGTAACCATCACTTCTTTACCTCCATAGAACCATCTCTCCCTGGCAGCCCAAATGACCTCCCTTTCTAAACACCATTACGTTTGTCTTTTTAAGATTAATACTCAGATGTAATCTATCTGCTTCTCTTTTTAAGCTGTCAAGCTGGTTCTGAAGACCTATTATTGTATTCGACAACAGTATGACATCGTCTGCAAACAAGAGAAGAAAGATTTCGGCTGCCCCAGGAATCAATTGTATTCCATGCTTTCCATCACAGACAATTCTACAGCTAATTCATTAATGAAAAAGGAAAACAATTGGGGCTCAGTAGGCAACCTTGTCTCACTCCCCTAGGACAATTGAAATAATCAGAATAACAACATTTGTCACGAACACAAGCCAACACAGAATCATAAATACTTCTTAAGGCCCTATAAAATTTTGCCATTCACACCATTCCTCCTCAAAACTGCCCACAGTGAATTCCTGTTCACAGAGTCAAACGCTTTTTTGAAATCGATAAATGCAACGTACAGTTTAGAATTCTTTTGTAAAGACTTCTGTATAATACATAGAGGGTGAAAATATGGTCAATTGTGCTATACCCTGCTCGGAAACCTGCCTGCTCTTCAAGAATTTTTTCTTCTTCTTTTGCCCATATGGATAGCCTTTTCGTTAAAATGTTGTATAAACTTTACTTACAACACTTGTTAAGGCTATGCCACGATAATTATCTGGCTGATTAACGTCTCCTTTCTTATATATTGGTACGATAATGGATCGTGACCATTGTTTAGGGAAAATTCCATGATCAAACAATTTGTTGAAAAAGACAACCAGAAAATCGATAACAACAACATTTGCATGTTTCAAAATTTCACCTATGATTTTGTCAGGGCCTGCGCTTTTCCCAGACTTGAGATGACCAATACTGGCAAGGACCTCTTGTCTGGAAATCGCTTCATTAAATGATGCATCAGAAACACCTAATGTTTGTTCATCACTATTGACTTCGCATTTCTCATGATGTGACATTATATCTATTTCATTAAAGAGTGAGAAGAATGTTCGTACCACTGATCTATAGGTATAGAATTGTAGATCACTGATTTTGTGTTCACGGACCTGACTGTCTGCCAGAATAGTTTAGAATCATGTACTGACTGCTTTAATTTAATCAACCTTGCTTGATCATACTCCCGTTTTCTTTTGGTTTAACAAATACTTATATTCCTTTCTTTCCTTAACGTACGCCTCTCTTTTTCGTTGAAGTGCATTCTTTGCTCGCTTGCTCGCTTGAATTTCCATAGTAACCCCTAACTGCTTTCTTTTTACGGTGACATTCAGATCAAACCAGTCACTCTTTCTCTTCTTATTTCCTGTTGTTCTCATCATACACGCAGCTGCGCTGCATAACGACTTTGTAACTATTTCAAGAGAAGCATCGATATCTGTATCAAGAAATAAATAAGCGTTATCCTTAAATTTTGTTTGAAATCAGCAGATTTTTGCTCATTTTGATAAATGTTCAATACTCCTCTGACCATACATAGTGATTCTCATTACTGGTTTTTAACTGTACGTAACTGAATGAATTCTTGCTCCACATTTTTCCAAATAAATTCTACAGGCAAGTGCCAGGAATCGATTCGATCACCAACACATAAATCACAGATGCACGCAGACAACATGTCTTTTGACATAATGACATAATCAATCACACTTGCACCATGCGGTGAAACAAAAGTAAAATCGCCACTAGAATTATTGTCAAAACAGCCGTTCAAAATGACACAGTTAAACATGTAACAGAAATTCAACAGCGACTGACCAAAATTATTCACAACGGTATCTTTCGAGTTCCTCTTTCCCTGATTCCTCATCATTTCCATCATCATCCTCATTATCATCCCTACATGGTGTATAATTACTCATGTCTTCCATCCTTGGCTGTTCACACCCAGTTCTTGCATTAAAGTCACCCATAAGCATCAAATGCACATTATCCTTTTGAAGGACGTGTAATAAACTTTCTTCCAAATTAACTATACCATCCTTAATTTCCATCGTATTATATAGAGGCCCATTTTCTGGCACAATATAACATGCAACCACAAGTTACATCTTGTCACTTTTGAAAACAGACTTGTTTATATTGACAGCAACTACATTTTTTACAATTGACATTGACAGCTGAGACGAATTTAGATAGGGATTTTCGGATCATGAGCAACACACCGCCTGAGTGTCTTCCGTGTCGAGAAAGCTTTTTTGCAGGAGCAGCAAATTTGATATAATCATGGAATATACCACTAAAGTCAAACAGCTCATCGACAAAAGTTTCTGTCATGCAGACAACATCAAACTTAGAAATGTAATCAATGAAAGAAGCATCACTAATCTTATTATATAAATTTTTTAACATTATAAACAAGAAATTCTATATTTACAAGATGATCCGGCCTGTCCTAGCGCACTTGCCGCGTTGATCGCCTTGGGAGGGGGTGACCAGTCAAGCTCCTGTTGGCAGGAGGGGAGGAGGAGTGGGGGGAGAAAAACCGACGAAGACCCGTGTTGCTCTGTCCTCCACGCCCCGTATCCTCCTCACCACCGCTACCTCCACATTGCACACGTGTACTCCGTGAGCTGGTCTCGCTGCCCTGGTTAAAGCGATGAGGGGAATCCCCGTCACGGCTTCCGCGTTCTTTCGCCTGCTGACCTCTGCCCCCTGTTGCGTGGTTGTCGCTTCCTTGACTGCTGCGCTGGTGACGGTAGTTGTCGTTGCAGCATCCGCATTGGTCACATGGTCATCTTTGGCAGCCACCACCTCAGCGTAGGTTCTAGGGTCAGGTCGTTTGGGTCCCACCACTAATTGGCCCTTCTTAAAGTAGGCCACTTTGCCCTCTTTTCTGGCCTCTGACACCACACTGGCCTGCTTTCTGGTCAGGTCATTAGCCACAGTCACTCCCTTTGCTCTCAGTTTTTCACGATAGTCACGATTGGTAATCACCGTCATTTTGTCCTTCCAACGATTGAACTTGACAATCATTGGTTTCGGTCGGCCATCTCTACTCTCACCCACTCTGTGCGCTCGAGCGATATCATTAGTTGTCCATTCTTTTGGTCCTGTCACGCTGTTCAGAACATTTAGTTACTACTCTGGCACATGTTTCGTAACTTTCGAACGCTTCTTCTTGGGGACACCATACATTCTGAGATTGTCTCTTCGAGAAAAACTTTCAAGCTTCTCACAATTTTCTTTAAGTGTATCCACCTCCTGCTTCACACCCTCTCGATGTCGGAGAACACATTCTGGAGATTGTCACTATTTCCCGTGCAAATACTGAATAGGTTACTGATATCTTCTTTTGTTTCTTTTTGCAGTGCAACTAACTCTTGTGTGTCTCTTTCTAGTCCGTAACATCTTCTGCCAATTTCATCACACTTTGTTGTGAGTAGCCCAAGATCATCTTAATGTCACTCAAATCATTCCGCATGGAAGCCAGGTTAGTATCTATAGATTTAGATCTCTCCTCTTGCACTCTCAATGCCTCCATGATCTGAGAGAGAACATCCAAGGGGCAGTTGAGGAATCCATACATGAAGAGAGGGGACGATCGGTAGCGCTACTCCTGTCCGCTGAACTGGTACACGATGGCGCTGTCGTGCCGTTCTTTTCCGCATTCACTTGCTGGAAGGGCGATCGCGATCCGTTGGCCAGGGTTCAGTTCAACATCGCCACAACACAGAAGGTAGGCAGCGACAAACACAAACAACACGATATCCCGTCTGTTCCGCACTGTCACAAGTCTCGTGCGCATGATCAACACAAACCTGACACGCTTTGCCATGAAGGTCAGGTAAATGGCCAGAAACAGGCCACACCTGACACGAAAACACACACTGTCCACCGGCATGGTCACTGACAGTCACAAAAACTATACCTCTGTGATCAGCACAACGTCACATACCACACTGCATGAATATCCACTTTCAAAGATCGCTAATTATTAGACTAATTAACAAAATACTCCAAATTTCTGAGAGCGGCGAAAACATGCGTGCTATCAACACCGTGAGAGAGAGAGAGGGAGAGAGAGAGAGAGAGAGAGGAGAGAGAGAGAGAGAGAGAGAGAGAGAGAGAGATTCGCCAAAATAAGGTATGATACCAAAAACAATGTATGACCAGCCGCCGTGGCGAAGTGGTTAGCGTCGCGGACTCCCGGCTGGGAGGTCGTGGGTTCGAATCCCATCAGAGTCATGTGGGGTTTTTCTGCCCCGACCGGCTCCTACCCAGAGTTGAGTTTGCTGCGGACTCAGTTGGGAAGACTGGGACCACACAGTCGAGTTTCATCCACTTAATGGATGCGTTTCTGAGAGTGTTGCTCAAATTTCCTGACCAACACTGCAGGTGCCTGTATCTCTCGGGCCTGGTTGACGCCGGGATATATTATGAAAGGAAGCGTAGAGTACAGCCCTGTCATGTAGTCTCAGACCGAAATGGAAATCCGTAGCATCATCTTAATCATCCTCATTCTCATCGATCAGCATTATAAAAAAAAAAAAAAGTCTCAAGTTTTGTGGCCCTTCATGCCCTGCTCTCATGGTGACCTCAGTTTCGATGTCCTCTCCGCGTCTGTGGCCTTGGTTTGCTTCCGTCGGGGTCACCGGTATCGGCGAGTCCATGGGGGCTGTCGTTGGACGGACGTGGTGGCGCCCTCCGGAGGGAGAGCTC
>JAFLJL010016186.1:39891-42391 GCA_018398815.1 Conus ventricosus
AAAGACAAAAAAAAAATAAGGGAAAAACCTGATCAGAAAGAAAACAAATAAGGAAAAACACTGATAAAAGAAAGCAAAATAAGGAAAAACCCTGAAAAAAGAAAAACAATAAGGAAAGAAAGATTTGAAAGAAGACAACAAAAGGAAGCAGTCAGAAAGAAAAACCAAAAAAAAAAAGACCCTGATCAAAAGAAAAAACAATAAGGAAAAACATGATCAGAAAGAAAAACCAAAAAAGGAAAGACCCTGACGAAAGAAAGACAACAATAGGAAAAACAGAAAAAAAAAGAAACAAAAAAGGGGAAAACCCTGATAGAAAGAAAAAAAAATAAGGAAAACTGATAGAAAGAAGACAACAATAAAGGGAAAGACCCTGTCAGAAAGAAAGCAAAAAGGGAAAAACAATGATCAGAAAAAAAAACAAAAAAAGGAAAGACATGACAAAAGAAAACAAAATAAGGAAAGCACTGATAGAAAGAAAGACAACAAAAAGGAAAGACACTGACAGAAAAAAAGACAACAATAAAAAAGACCCTGATAGAAAAAAAGGGCAACAATAGGAAAGGCCCGAAGAAAGAAAGACAAAAATAAGGAAACCTGAAAGAAAAAAACAACAATAAGGAAAGACCTGGAAAAAAAGGGCAAAATGGAAAAGACAAAGAAAAAAGACAAAAAGGGGAAAACCCAATGTAAAGAAAGACAAAAAAAAGGAAAATTAAAAAAAAAAAGACAACAAAAGGAAGAACCCCGTAAAGAAGAAAGACCCAACAACAAGGGGGAAACCTGTAAAAAAAACAACCAAAAGGAAAAACATGAAAAAAAAAGACAACAAAGAAAAAAACCCCCAAAACAAAGAGGTGATGATAAAAAAAGACCCAAAAAAAGAGAGACGAAAAAGGGAAAACCCGGGCAAGGAAAAATTTAATCAAGAGGGGAAAACAACACTTAAATAAAACCCGACAAAAAAAAAAGACTGAAAACAAAGGAGACACAAAAAGAACAACCGCAAAGAAAAAAGACATGCAAGGGCAAAACACCGGGGACTTACAAACAACCAGACAAAACAAAATGGGGCGCCGACACCCCAAAAAAAAAACAACAAAAAAAAAGCACCAAAACTACAAAGACGAAAGACACAACAAAAAAGAAAGACGCAACAAAAAAAAAAACCCGGGCAAAATAGAAAGACAGACAATAAAGACACTAACAAAAAGAAGACACAGACTAAAGGGGCCTCTAAAAGAAGACACAACATAAGACACTGACAAAAAGAAAAAACACAGCAATAAAAAAGGGGGCTGACGAAAAAAAAGGGCTAAACAAATGGAAAGCAAAAACCGCAAAGAAGAAACCTGACAATTTAAAAAATTAAAAAGGGGGAAAATGAGGGGAAAGGGGGGAGGGGGAGGGGAGAGAGAGAGGCAAACCCCCAAAACTCATTTGAAACAATGTGTCCATCACAAATGGTTTTTTTCCCAAACCCCAAAGAGAAGAGAAAAGAGAGAGAGAGAGAGAGAGAGAGAGAAAAGAGAGGGGGGGGGAGAAGAAGAGAAGACAGACAGACAGACAGACAGACAGATAGTAAAATTTAAAAAGACAGACAGAAAGAGAAACAAAGGGGAGGGGGGGGGGGGAAAAAACAGGAAAACAGAGAAGACAGAGACAGAAGAGAAGAGAAAAGAAGGGGAGAGGAAAGGGGAAACAGACAAGAAAGAAGAGAGAGAGAAGAAGAGAGAGAGAAGAGAGAGAGAGAAAAGGAAGACAGAGAAGAGAGAAGAAGACAAGAAAGGGGGGGGGGGGGGAAGAGAGAGAAAGAGAAGAAAGAGAGAGAGAAGGAGAAAAAGAAGAAAACGAAAACCCAAGACAACAGGGCCAAACCCCATCTGGCCCTTGGGGACCGTACAGCCACGCCCCCGTAGACCAAGGGCGATGAAGGATGAAAGGGGCCAGGATGACGGCCCCGGGATGATCACCCTTTTTTGGAGGGGGAACCCCCCCAGTCGTAACACCGTCCGTGCTGCTTCCATGGTGTCCGGGTGCTGGGGTCTCCTGACAAGAGAGAAGAGAGGGGGAGAGAGAGAAGAGAAAGGAGAGAGAGGGAAGAGAGAAAAGAGAGAGAGAGAGGAGAAAAGTGAGAGAAATTGCCAAAAAAAGGGAATACCAAAAAAAAATGTATGGGAATTAAAAAAAACACCACCATCCCCCAAAACCAAAAAAAAAAAAGGCCAAAACAAAAATAAAAAAGAGAGAGGAGGGGGGGGGGGGGAGACAAAAACATATTTCCCCCATCAAATGCCTTGAAATACGACAGTATTGTCCCCCTTTTTTGACTTCAGTCTATTTCCCCACAAATGCCTTTAATTTTAGCGACAGTATTTTCCCTTTATGTTTCCTTCATTATTCCCACATCAAGCCTTGAAAATTTAGCACAGTATTTTCCCTTTATGTTTTCCTTCAGTTTTCCCCATCAAAAAATTTTAATTGAGCGACAGTATTGTCC
>JAFLJL010016186.1:47391-58360 GCA_018398815.1 Conus ventricosus
GCACATAGTTGATTTTCAGATTTTATCGTTGTTTAGTATACAGTTGATCTTTAGATTTTATCGTTGATATACATCGTTTGATCTTTAGATTTTTATTGTTAATAGCGCATAGTTTGATTTTTAGACTTCTCTTTAATACCCACTGGTTTGATCTTTACACTTTATCGGTAATAACACATTGTTGATCTTAGACGTTATTGTTAATCAGCACATAGTTTGATATTTAGCCCTTATCGTTAATAACACATACTTTGACTTTCAGCCTTTACAGTTAATAACACATAGTTGTTTTTTCAGCCTTTATTGTTGATAACACATAGCTTGATTTATAGCCTCTAACGTTAATAACACATGGTCAAGAAGATTGATGTGCGGAGTTTGATGTTCAACTTTGTCGTTACTAACATAAGGTAAAGGAGATTAATCTCCACAGCTTGATTTTCACTCTTTATCGTTGATAATGTATAGTTGGATTTGAGCTTTTATCATTAATAGCCTGTCGTTGTATCTTAATAGCCTGTCGTTGTATCATTAATAGCCTGTAGTTGGGGTTTTTTGTTTGTTTGTTTGTTTGTTTTTTTCCGCGTACGCAGGCACTCCCTATATAGGCAGGCAAGGATTTATCCCGCCATTAAGGCAGCCATACCCCAACTTCGGGGAAAGCAAGTATTTTGATTTTCAACCTTTATCGTTTACAACACATAGTTTGATTTTGAGCCTTTATAGTTAATAATACAGTTTGATTTTGAGCCTTTATCGTTTACAACAACACATAGGGGTTTTTTGTTGTTTTTTTTTTTTCTTTCTTTTTTTTTTTTCTTTTTTTTTTTTAGGCATCATTTATCGGTCAATGGGCACCTAAGGCGGGGATTTTTTTCTTTTTTTTTTTTTTTTTTTTCCCCAAAGGCCGAAATCCCCCCTTTCATTTTTTGGTGCTTCCCCTGTTTTCATCGCAAAAAAAAAAAAAAAGCAAAAAAAAAACCAAAAGTAATTTCCACTACGTTTTCTTTTTTTTTTTTCTTTTTTTTTTCCTCTCCAACACCCCCTTTACCCATGCATAGTCAATATTTTCTTTTACAAATGGAAAAAGTTGCTGATTTTAGTGTTTTGGTTTTTGATACAAAAAGTGGGGTTTGAAATTTTCTAAGTGGGGTGTATCACCCACCTGATCATGGATGCATATAAAAGAGAACAATTAAAAAATGAAAAAAAGGATTTAATAAAATTTATATTCTTTTTCTTTCTTTTTTTTTTTTTTTTTTTTTTTTTTCCGTTTTTCCCAAAGAGAAGAGAGAGAGGAGAGAGGAGAGAAGGGGGGGGGGGGAAAAGAGAGGACAGACAGACAAAAAGCGGACAGACAGAAGACAGACAGACAGACATGTCTGGGTTTGTTAAGTTCTAATGTATGGTGTACAGCCACTCCTCGGATAATGTGTTCTTAAAAAAGGAAACAACAGATGAGACAGAGACTTAATCATATTCTTTATTATTACACACACCCACACACACACTCCCCCCCCCCCTCCCCCCCCCCCCCCCCCCCCCCTCCTCTCTCTCTTTTCTCTCTCAAATATTTAAAAATGGAAACTACCGTTAAAAAACACTTACAAAGCAAGATTAACGAAAACCCAAATTTCCCCATACGCCTGCAAGGGATACTTTGGGCCCAATTGCTCGACTTCTTTTCCCCCCCCCTACCAAGCGCATGGAGCTCTTCCGACACCACCACACCCCCCACAACCCACCCCCCCACCATCCATCCCCCCCCCACCACCCCCCCACTCCTTCCCCCCCCACTTCCACCCCACCCCTCACCCCCACCCCCACCCCCCAAAAAAAAAACAACACAACAACAAAAAAACAAAATACACACCACACAGTGGGTTGGTGTGGTGTGTGTGTGTGTGTGTGTTGTGTGTGTTTTGTGTGGGTTGTGTGTTGTTGTGTGTGTGTGTGGTGCCCCGTGGTGTGTGTGTGATTGTGCGGTGTAAATTGACGCATAAGGGAATCTCTTTATTTTTCCTCAGTTGCAATGATTTCGAATAGACTGAAAATTGGCAGCCAAATTTCCGTTTTTTGTAAAATGCTTAAAACCCCTTTTTCAAAATCAAAATATGGTTTATTTTCATAGCGTATGTCTATAAATATTTTTTGCAGAATTCCCAAAAAAGCACAGTTTTTTCAGAAAAACACGATTTTTATGTTAAACAGCTAATATGAAAATTGACTGAAAAATTTTCCAAAAACGAACAAACCTTAGAAAAATGAAAAAAGAATGTTAAAATGTAATAAATTTCATCTTACAAAGGAACAATTTCGATTACCCGACTTTTTTTTTGCATAGATTTTATTAGGGGGGTTTAAATTTTTTTGTAGAATTTTTTCCATTGAAAACTCTCAGTCTAGTTTTTTTGGCAAAAGCGGGATTTCCATATATTTTCATTTAACTCCCCATATTTATTTGCCCAAAAAACGGTGCACGGGCTCTGTGACTGGGGGAAACACAAATTAACGGAAATCCTTGCAAGATATATTTTTTTTGTTACAAAAAAAGGGGGTTTTCTAAAAAAAATTTATATATATCTATCTTGTTCAAAACCCCCAGTAAAAAAGTCTGTGTGGCCGCTGAAAATAGGGTTAATTTCTAAGATCCTTGCAGGGGGGGCTCCTATCTTGTTGACCACGTCCGGTATAAACACCCATTTGGACCATACTGTCACTAAAATTCTTTTTTTGCCCTTTATCCGTGGGGAAAAAAGGGGCTTTTCCCTCGAATTTTATGTTTTGGGTTATTCACAGTAAAAAAGGGAAAAGGGGTGAAACCTTCATGTTTAAAAGACTAGCCATTTTTTCAGAGAAATTTTTCCAAAAATTAAATGTATTTTGTCTAAACCTTTTTGAAAAGTCCCTTTTTAGTATTTTGCATAAAATCACGTGACATTCTCCCCAAAAGGTAAAATACTTTTCTGGGAATTAAAGTCCACTTTCATTTTTGGGGCTTTACAGTTTCTTACAACCAAACAGGAAAAAGCAGATTGCATCTGCTTAGATCTATCATTTTTAATCCCCTTTTTTATCCCAAAATGCACATTACGTTTCTTTTAAAACTTTTAAAAATGCCTTTCGTACAATCTTTTTCCCAAAAAATCAAAAAAGCATGCGATTTTATCTATAAGCCCTTATCAAATAAAAAATTTTTGCATAAAAGACCATTGTGAAAAAAGAAATGTTTTAATGATATTATTTTCCCCATTAATAAAATCTTTTTTTCCCCAGGAGTGAAAAATTCTCTGAATAATTTCTATTCTTTGCAACCAATTGCCCTAAATAGAGATGCCGGTTTATCATCTCAAAATAAAACCCCAAAATTTTACTTTTTTTTCCCGTAAAGCCATAAAACGTCTGTCTATGTTTTTTATCCCAAGCCACATAGCCCCGATTTATTTTTATTTAAACCAAACCCAGAAAACAAAAAAAAATCTTGAGTATATTAATGCTTCACCATGTCATCTGTTTGTCAAAAATAAGGTAACATCATCTGCATAACCCAATTTTGATTACATTAACTAGCGTACTCTTAAACCCCCCCTAGATCAATTCCTCTAATTTTCCTACAGTTTTCACTTTATTGCTAGTAGTTTTAACCAAACAAAAACAAAGGGGAAAAAAGGCATCCTTTGGGGTTTCCTGTTCAACCCAAAAACTCTTGTCCAGCCACTAACAAAACACAACTAGATACAGCGTTTAAAACACTTAAAAACCATCTAATAATTTTCCCAAACCCAATTTTTTGGAGTTTTTTAACATAAAGTCTTTAAATACTAAAAAAAGTTTGTTTTAAATTAAGTTAAAAGCAAACCAGTATTTTCTACATTAAATGATCAAAACTCATAAATTTAGCTCAATAGCGTAGCTGCTCGGCCCCTTATATCCCCAAACCTGATCTTCGTTTACTAAATCCTATTACTTGCAAAAACGATTTCCCAAAATTTTTTGACAGAAGCTTATAATCGTATTCGTTAACAAAATTGGGTCCCAGAAAAACATTTCTAGGTAGATTTTTGCCTTTGTAAATTTTAATGTGATGACTGTTTTTTCTCTAAGAAGGAAAGGTCCCCTTTCAAATGCAGATTTAAAATGATGAGTTAAAAAAATTTTTTTAAGCCCCCAAAATATTTTAAAAAAACTCTTTTTGTAACCCCATCACTTCCGGCGAAGAACCATTTTGGGGGCTTAAGAGCTGTTACAGTTCTTTCTGTCAAGTTGCCTACAACACCCTTTTCTGAGGTCAAAAGCGTGGCAACTAAAGACAGATAAAAATTTTATACCATTTTTTTCCATTTTCCTGCTGTTACCTTTTTCTTGTACACTTCGAAAAATATCTCGCTGCATTTTATTATTTCTGTGTTGTGTAACAATCTCCCTTTTTCATCACAAAGTTCTTTATCATTTTTTGAATTTGCTCTTGTTTTTTTCCAAGTTTAAAAAATATTTTGGTTTTTTTCCCCCTCTTCAACCCATTTTATTCTAGATCTTCCCCTGTGCTGCACGGTTTTTATAAGTTTCCAAAAATTCAAATTTCTTGCTTTAAAGGCTTTTTGGGATTTTTAATAATAATATCGTGGGGTTTTTTTAAATATTAATATTTTTAAATCTTTTAAATTTCCCCTTGAATTTCTACTAACTTATTTCTTCTGTCGATGCTCTTACCTTTAGCATAAATTTTTGTAAAACTTTTAAATCTTCATTTGGGGTTTTCCCCTTCCATTTAAAAACGATTTTTTCGTATTTTGTGATAATGACATCAATCAAACTTTTTATCTGGTGAAAAATTTTTAAGTCATTCAAAATAATATTGAACTTCCAACCCCAGGTCCCCCCCAAAAGCTTGAAATTTTCAATTGAGGGCACCTCTGTGATCTGTAAAGGGAAGAATGAATTGGCAGTCTATTTTTTGTCAAACAAATCTCATTGGATATGAAATAATCCAATGGGCGTGAAAATAAAAGGAGACGTTTTTCCCTTTTAAATTTTTTTTCATCCGGATGAAAACAGTCCCCAGGTATCAAACAGGTCATGACTTTTTTTTTTTAAAATCTTTAAAATTTTTTTACTTCCCCTCGCATGTTTTTCTCCAAGATGATATCCGAATCTTACTATACGCATTGAAACCCCCCCCAACAACAAGTGTCTGAGAACTTTGGATAACATCCCCGTTCATCAAAAAATTTTCTTTTCATAGTCATTATTTGGAGCATACACATTCACAATGCCACTTTTTTATGCTGAATTTCTTTTTTCAAGGGCCCAAAAATTCGTCTTAAAATTGAACACTATTTTTAATTATAACCACACGCATCAAAATAAAAACTTGACCACAACCATGTGTGTATAACTATTTATAATAATTTACCTTTGCCCCATTCTTTTTTCCCTTGCCAAAACTCACATGATTGTTTTCTTTTTTGGGCACGAGTTTGTCAGAGGGCCCACGCGTTTGACCAACTGGGTGGGGGAATTATTATTTTTTTATTTGTTCCCCCTTTTTTTCGTATAAGTCCCTTATGTGGGTTTTTGTGTGGGTTTCACCTTTGGTGTGGTTTTTGTTTAGGTTTGGTTTACTTCTATCTCTCTCTCTCTAATTCCCCGCCCGGGATTCATCCTGAGGTTCAGGGTGTGGGGTTTTTTTTCTTTTTTCTGGGGTCTCTTCGGGCCCCCCCTGTCTTTTTACCGCCCCACGGGAAGGGGTTTCCTCTTACTTTTTAAATATCCACTCTGTGAGTAGCTGGCATGTTGGCCGCCACGCTGAGGGAGGGTTTGCTCTTCATCGACGGAAATGTCTTGGAGCGCCTGCTCCCCTTGGTTCTTTACCGACGTCGAAGGTACAGTCGGGATCTTTCATTTTACATTCGGCCCGAGGAAGGGCATCACCTTCTTTTTCCGATTTCGCTCGTCCTCTCGACGGACAAGGGGCAGAGAGAGTCGTTTGACCCCTTCTTTGGGGGAACCCACGGGGAGCGGTAAGCATCATTTTTTGTTTTGTTTGTTTTGGTTTTTTTTGTTGCCGGTTATTCTTCTCTTTTGCGCAATTTTTTTTTTTTGCAAAATTGTAAAGAAAAATTGTTTGAGCCCTTTTCTCTGGTTTAAATTTAAACTTTAACCTGGCCATTCTAAATTTTATCCAAAATTCTTTTTTCCGTTTAGCATCTGGTGATGCGGTGTCGGGGGGGAGGGGGAACCTTGATTCGGGTTGGTACTTGCTTGGCTCGCTCGGGGGCCCCCCCCATTCACCGGACTCTTATCCTTCGGGCCCCGTTGTTTGGGGTGTGCAAGGGGAAGAGTTTTTTGTTGCGAGCGTGCGACGCATGATTTTTCGTTCGGGTCGTGGTTAATTTTGTTTATTTTGAAAAAGTGGGTATAAAATGTGACAATTAAAAGCCCTTGAATTATTTTTTCAAATGTGGGGGCAGTTTTTAAAAAACATGGTCGCTGTGTTTGGGTTTTTTTCCCCAAGAAAAGGGGAAATTTTTAAATGTGAGTAGAAGAGTGAAGATAATTCTTTGGTTTTATAGCCGTTGATTTAATGCGTCTTTTATGCTTCGTGGACAAGACTTTAAAGAACATTTCCCGATTTGGTTGGTGTCTGTATTCGCCCAGGTCTGTGTTAGTGGCGTTGTTTGGTGTGTTTAGTAACCCCCCCGCCCATCATGCGGTGGGTGTTAGGATTTAACAGCATGGTCAGACTGTACTGACGGGGGGGTTCCATCCCTTTTTCCCCTTTCCCTTCCCCTTTTTTCTCCTCCCCCACTTTTTCCCCCCTCCCGGGGCTTCACCCGGGGCCTGGGCTGGTTGGCCCAGCTGGTTTGGGGCCACGCTCTGGGGGGACCGCAGAAGGTTGGGGCCCCGCGCTGGGTGGGGGCCGCTCTGGGGGGGATGCGACTGGTTGGTGCCACGCGTGGCTGGGGCCACGCTGGGCGGGACCGCGGACGGTTGGTGCCACGCCTGGTTGGGGGCCCCGCTTGGTTGGGGGCCCCGCTCTGGTTGGTACCGCCCTGGTTGGGTCCGCACTGGTCGGGACCCAAAGTTTGGTAGAAAAAGGGCCCCGGGGTTTTTACTGGCCGGCCCTGATCCCCCTCCCGGACCTCCATAACAACGCCACCCCCCCCCCCCCCCCCCCCCCCCCCGGGGGCGCCCTTTTACTGCCCTTGGTTGTCGGGGTTCGGCCTTGAATGACCTCTTCAAAACCGACCGGGTTTGGAGCACCCATGCGACAGGGTGCCCCAGTAACTTGGGAGGCAGGTGTGAGGCCTCCTTGTGTGGGGAAAGGGGGGGTGCTGGAAATGTTTTTTTTAATTGTGTATATGTCACATTGTTGAAATCGTGATTGTGATTTTACTGTATGGTGAAATGTTTTATTTTTTAATTGTGCAGTTGTGTGTGTTGGAATCTTGATTGTGATTGTGCATGTTTTTGTGTGTTGGAAAGCTTATTCATGACTTTTATGTTGGGGTGAATAAATGGGGGTTTTTATCGAATCTTTATTGTGTGGGCTCTTGCGGGGGGGTGTGGGGTCAGTCACTCCCTTCACTCCCCCTAGACGATCCTGTCAGGCAGACCTCCGGGGTCGGGCGTGACACTTTTCAAAAAATTATATCGTTTTTTTTTTTTTTCTTTCAAGTGTTTTTAAACAGTGATTTTCTTTCAAACGAGCGAGACCCCCGAATTTAAAAAAAAACGGTCTATCCCGGGAAACACAACCATAAGAAAGTCCGTAACCAAGCCATTTTTCAAATCCCAAACGCAAACCCCCTAAAAAAGTCCATGAACAAAAGCATAAAGTCCCTCCCTCAGGTCAAACCCCAACTCGGGAGATTCCCCCCGTCTCCCCCCCTTTTCTCTGCCATCGACACGGAGGGTCAGGTGGGGCCGAAAAACAAGTTTGATTTTGAGCCTTTTTCGTTTTAAAAACATATTTATTTTGGGGGGCCTTTATGTTACAACACATAGTTTCTTTTTAGCCCTTTTTCGTTTTCAACACATTGTTTTATTTGACCCTTTTTTATTCATAATACAGTTTTATTTGGCCTTTATGTTTATAGCACATGTTTTATTTTTTCCTTTTTTTTTAAAACACAGAGTGTGATTTTGACCTTATTTTACAACACAGATTTGATTTTAGCTTTTTCCCTTTTAAGCAGACTTTGATTGTGAGCCCTTTTTCGTTAAAAAAGAGTTTGATTTTGACCTTTATGATTATAAAACCGGGGTTTATTTTTATCTTTACATTAAAAAGCAGAGTTTTTATTTGAGCCTTTTTCGCTAAAAAACACAGTTCAAAGGGGATTGAACAACCTTTTTTTCCCCGTTCTGTGGCTGTGGAAAATCCTGCCCGGGGGGCCATCAGATTGCCAAAATGCAATCTCATTCAAAAAAAAAGATTTACAGTTTTGAGATTGCATATTTCATTTTCTTTTTTTTACTTCCCCCCATATTTTTCTAAAACCCGGGGGCGAATTTGGCCATTGCTTTTTCTTCTTGAATATCGAGTGCGACCCCTTGTTGCAAATTTCTCCAGGGCCCCAAAAGCTGAGTCGCACTTTTTTTTTATTTTTTTTTACTTTTTAACAGCGCGCTGGTGACCTACTCGTTTTTGGTAAACCCGTATTTTTGGGAAAAAGAAGAAGAAGAAAATTTTGGTATTCAGAGCGGGCACTGATCCAGTTATGGTTTTGTCTGGAAAAAAATTGTGCGAGGACAGCTCATCACCAGTCTTAACGACGTTGAGTGCAATCTTTTAAAATTCTCACTATGGGGTTTGTCTCGGGTGATAAAAGCCGTGCCACCTGTCCCTGGCACTTTCTGTTTGTCAGGGGGTAGAAAGCCGTGCACGACCGTTTTCCCTCGGCGATGAAAGCCGACAAAACCCCCCTGGGCAGTAATGTATTTTGGGTATTTAACTCATACAAAAATCATACATACAATCACAAAAGGCTTGCACGAGCTCGTTGCTTTCCATGAAGCAAAAAAGTTTAAACAAAAGAATTATGGTAAACGCATGCCAGTTTCGGGGCGGGGACGGTCCCCGCAGTCTGTACTGCAACATGCTACGTGTTTTTTCATCCTGATAGAAAACCGGCACGACCTGTCCTGGTCACTAACTGTTTTTCATCGGGTGATGAAAGCCGTGCACGACCTGTCCCGGCCTATGCTGTTTTTTCATCGGGTGATAGAAAGCCCTGCAGACCTTTCCCTGGTCACTATGCTGTTTTCATCGGTATAAAAGCCGTGCACGACCTGTCCCCGGCACTAAGCGTTTTTCATCGCTGATAGAAACCTGCACGACCTGTCCCTGGTCACTATGCGTTTGTCATCGGGTGTAGAAAACCGGGGACGACCTGTCCCTGGTCACTATTGGGTTTTTCATCGGTATGAAAGCCTGCACGACCCGTCCCCGGTCACATGCTGTTGTCATCGGGTGATAGAAAGCCGTGCACGACCTGTCCCTGGTCACTATGCTGTTTGTCATCGGCTGATAGAAAGCCGCTCCCCGTTCATTCAGTCGGCTGCTTTTTCTCTTCTTTGTTTTGTGAGTGTTGACATTGTTGGCATCTTAGTTAGGGTGCTGTTGATGTTCTTGTTTGTTTTGTGAGTGTTGACATTGTTGACATCTTAGTTAGGGTGCTGTTGATGTTCTTGACGTGTGCATTATATGTATATGTGTATGTATGTGTGAACTTTTAAAAAATACTGCTGTTATGTGCTCGAACACTTGAGAAAAAATGTTTGTCCTTTTGACCATCATCATACCCTCATCATCCGTTGAGCGGCCACAATCATCAGGTTGATTACTTTGCCGCTTTGGGGATGACGCAAAAAAAAAAAAAAAAAAAGCATTCACACTCTCACTACACAACAGACAGTAATTTCAATAAAGCTAAAATAGCTATGCGTGGATCTGCTGGCAGGCTAACCACGGTCACCCTGTCCCCCCCTCGGGGTAAGCCAGCCCTGGCTACACATAAGGTGCAGCCAAGCCCACTTTAAAAAAAAACAAAAAAACAACCACCTATCCCTATTATCCCTACTCTGGTTCCTACTCTAATTTGATCGGACCCTTGACACGAATGTGTCGAGGGTTTTGGCTGATACTACTGCCTCAGTCAGGTCATTCCAGTCCCTGATTGGTATTGGGAAAGAATGCCTGTTGTCGGAATTGGGTGCGGCAATAGATCTGGGTCAGTTGCTGTGAGTGTCCTCTTCTTTGTCTTGGTGGTGCAGGTTTCAGTTTGGCAGCGTCCACACAGACCTCCTCATGCAAGATTTTGTACAACATGGTGAGGCGGGAGGTCTTCCTGCGTTGCTGGAGTGGATCCCAGCCCAGTTTGTCTATCATAGATTTTACACTTGAAGTGTTGTGGTATCTTCTGAGAACAAACCGGGCTGCTCTGCTCTGTACTGCCTCAATCCTGCTGATATTTTGTTTGTGTGTGGATCCTACACTGTGCAGGCGTACTCCAGTATGGGCCTCACGAAGGACTTGTACGCCGTTTCTTTCAGCTGGATGGCACTGATTCGAAGGTTGCGGCGAAGGAAGCCGAGGGTCTTGTTGGCCTTCGAACAGATGTTATTGATATGCTCATCCCAGCTGAGATCGTGACTGATGGTAACGCCAAGATATTTCGCCGGTTGACTGTGGCTAAATTCCTGCCATGTAGGTGATAGCTGTTTGGCAAGGGTTTTTTCTTCCTGGTCACTGGGAGGGTGGTACATTTCCCTGGGTGAAAGGTCATGTCCCAGCTCTTCTCCCACTGTTCGAGTTTGAGAGGTCTTGTTGTAGCTGTTCTTGGTCCAGGCCTGATGTTATCAGCCGTATACAGCAGTGTCGTCAGCGAAGAGGCGCGTCATCGAAGTGAGTTGGTCCGGTAGGTCTTGATGTATACTAGGAACAACGGGTCCAAGTCTACCCCCT